>JAODLI010000037.1:0-12371 GCA_027575585.1 Percopsis omiscomaycus | reverse complement strand
TAATAACAATATTATGGTTTATTATATAAGGTCTTTGTACACCACTGACAACATAGTTGTGGATCTTATATTGCATTCCTGTCACTAGAGCCTCTTAAATATTACACACTGGTCCTTTAATTTATGTATCAGTGTGGTTATGTTTAATTATTATCTTGGAGATGGTTAAATTTAGGGTCAGGGCATGGTAAGCGGTGAAAACATCCCCTGTGGGAAATGTGTGGATTTAATGTGAACTTTAATGCTTCGTTAGATTTATGTAACATACAGTATATAATTTCAGATATATGATTATTTTTCTTTTTCGTAAAGTAATGATCATAACGTTTGTAGCATTTGTACCTATGTGTAGCAAAAATAAGTTGTTCGTAGCTCTCATCCCCTCCCAGAGGCAGGAAAACCACTGCAGTAGCTAGCTAGCCAGCAAAAAAGAGAGAAAGAGAAAGAGCGAGAGAGAGCCAAGTCATTTGTGACTTCTTGCTGCTTATAAAAGCGTTGTGTTACTATCTAGGAATGAGAGGATTGTCTGTCTCTGAAAACACCATTACAGGGAGAGGCATTCTTTCACCTTTAACCTTTTGTAACTTGGCAGCGGTCTGCTATCGTCTCCCATCGTCTTCCTCGGGAATAGGGAGGGGAGCTGACGAGCATGACATCAATTTGTGGCTGGGGGAAATCCAACCTCTGAAAAAACAGTGAATCCAAACTAATCTGATATTGGTTTAGAGGATGAGGTTGGCTTGAACGGTTCAATGTACACACGGCTGACATTTTGGATGTGATTTCCAACATAGCCTACAACCCTGTAGGATGTTTGATGAATGTATTCACTTCTCCGCACACGTGTGCACGTGTGCACATGCAAACACAAAAACGAGTAAAGATTCTCATGTTAATGATATGAATGCAAACTATCTTTACGCCAGGGTTAAATAACAGTTGAGGTAAAACTCTTTCTCACTACAGTATAAAGTCCTTTCCTCTACTGTGTAATTTCCTCAGAACTTCTACTGACGAAGACATTTTAGGTTTGTAAAAATAAAAAGTAACAAATCATTGCTTTAATGGTTCGCTTTGTGGAATACTCCCACTTTACAGTATTCCACGTGATATTTCATCTGTCCTGACATACATATTATAGGTTTTGAATTGTATCAATGAATAATTCAAGTGTGTATTTAACTGCCGGGCCCTTTGCGTGGTCATATGAAACAGATTTACCTGGGCAGGGCAGGGAGGGAGGAAGAGAAACAGTACAAAGAAGAGATATGTGTGTGCGCTTCGGGCCTCTTATAACCTCTGATGCTGACTGGCAGGTATGTCATAAGCTCAGAAGTCAAACATCGTTGATTCTCCAGTTCAACTTCAGGGCATGTCAAAGTAAAGCTTATTATGCATGGGTTTTGTAGGGAAAAGGAATGCGCAAAAGGTCACGTACATACACACATGCATAGGAGCACGGAGTCACACGCCCGATGCAGGCATATTAAATAGATATATTGCCTGCTGTACTATACGTGTACACACTCTCTCTACAGTATGCTAAATGTGCATATACTGTACATATAGACATACAGTATACATACACGCACACACACTGTCGGTAGTCATTATGAGAAGCAAAAACTCAAGATGCTTGGCCACACATATTACAAATGGATTCAAATTAATTACAGATAAGACATCTTCATCTGGAGATTATCTCTGTGCAGTGAAAAAGCCTCTTAGCCCTTATTAGGAGACAAACTTCCAATGGTACATCACAGATTTCGACGCAGGTGAAAATTAGTCCCATGTATTCTGGTGTATTCATGAATATATTTGTGTATATTGGAGGCCTTAAAGTATGGACACTCATAGTCCCTGAGCTACAGTATGGGCAGTGTGAGACAGCTGTGTAGCTTTGTAGAACAAGCAGACACCACATCACAATTGCATGTCCATGTAATGCATGAAATACATTCCCAACTAAAAATTGAAATGACAAAATAGTTGCACTTGGCCATATCTTTTATTTTCCCTAACCACAAAAACAAGAGTTTTTTTCCACAAGTTGTTTTCCACTTGCTTAGTCATTGCTGAAAACAACCATCACAAAACCAGTCATATTTGTGTAGTTGAATTTGACTGTGTTGTGTGATGGCTTACACAGTATAATACATTGACTCATGAAATTGAGTGATTGACTGCTATTTCTTGTGCATTTTTCAAATGGAATTTATTTAAATATAACCTAACTTAGCAACCAATTTAACTAGCATGTCAAATTGCTATGATGAAATAGATTTTATTTATGTCTATATATTCACAGTGAATTTCATTTTTTAACTGTTCGAAAAAAAACATCCAGTTAAAATCTTTAAAGGCCCCATATCATTCCAATTTCCAGTTGTCATTTTGGATGACAATTCTGTTTCTTTAGGTATTGCACTTAACTTAACATGTCGTAACTTGATTAGCTATCTGACTGGAAGTTGGAAGATAGGTCAGAGACGATTGGTTACAGTCCAGAAATGATGTCACACTTTGGGGACAAATCTGAACTGCTTGTTTTATATGATGATTCTTTCAGAGAGGAGTTTTGGCTATATGCTATGTTGCACAGATTTCAAAATTAGTCCAGCCCTTTTGAGTCCGTTCAAACAACATAGCTGACCACACAATGAATTTTACGACCTTAAACATAAAACGTTTTGGTGTGACAAACTGTGACTTGTTCATGTGTAAGCCAGGGGAGGGCTGTGGGGAAAAAACAGGCATCTTTGCTGTTCATTTTTGTCTCCTGAACCACAAGAATCTTGGGGTCAGTCTATTTATTTATTTCAAATATTATAGTGTTCTTGCATACAGTCAAAGCCCTCCTTTTTCAAACTTTCTTTTTATTTTAGTAAAGCATTCTTTGGTATTTTGTGCATAGGCAACAAATGGGAGATCTTTACAAGACAGCAAAATCACCAACTTAAGCAATCTTTAAGCTGTTTCACACAGAGACTCTACATAACATGTTTATAATGACATTAATGTGTACAGCCTGGGTCACGTTGCTGCCATGGCAACTAGAAATGGTAAGTGGTGAAGGAAAGGGATGCGAGAGGGAAGGGAATAGGAAAATACCAGAGGAGGCACTGTGTGGCACCCAATATGGTTCATTCACTTTTCCAAAAGCATTAACTCCACCTTGGCTAAATATGGGAGCGATGTAGAGCGACCGCATGGTCATAACATTGGCCTATTTCTCATGAAGCTGTTAAAGTGCTCCATTGGGTTTTACAACATTACACTCTATTTGGTGTTAGTTAGTTTTCCCTCAATTGAGGCGTATGACATTAGCATTACATTACATAGGCTATATAGAACTGGCTCTACTGTCTCTGTCAACAGTAACAGGACAACGTCAGCTACTCAGGTGTATCCGTCTTTTATTCTGGTGCGCTGCAGCACTATGCTGATAAAAATACTTGCAAGATAAATGGATAAATTTCAGTTAAGCTCACAAATATGATCAAACCTCTAAACAGTCCCTCCAGGAAGTAATAGGCAGATAGATCTAAGCTAAAATATCCTTATACAAAACTATTTAATATTATATATTGCTTTGCTAAATAGAATTTTTATCAAATACATTTCGCTGACAATTTTCATGACAGACATGTAAATGAAAGTACAGTAATTTGTATGTATATGTATGTACGCATACTGTAGAATAGAACAAAGTAGAATAATATAGTTTGTTAGGATACAGCATGAGTCAAATGCATATGTGTTACATCAGCACATTGATTCAACAGCCCCACACAACCTCCCCAGATCGGTACTCACTTGGCTATGTCTGGGCATGTTCATGCTGTCGATAAAGCTCTATAATACATCCCATTGGCCTGTAGAGGGAGCAGTTCTCCAGTCTCCCAACACCTCCCTCCACCGCAGCTGGCTCTGACACCTGCTCCCCAGATGGCTTCTTCTGCAAGGGGAGAAAATGAGCTATCATACTTGGTAGAACTTCTTTCTGGTACAGCTATTCTTTCTCTGTCATATCAGAAGCAGTTGGATGTTTATTCTATTCTCTTTGTTTCTCTGGAAAACATTTCTTTTTTTCTTTCTTTCTTTCTGTCTTCCATTATGTGATTTGTTTACACAGATATGTAGCCTACCCTATTTGGAGGAAGCTACTGTGTGCTCAACCCTCTGAAAGTGCTGGGGGAACCCCTCTACCTCGCTATACGTCACTCCCTCACACAGCATAGGCCTACGGGTCCTTCACGCTCAATGTATCACCTCAAAGAGAGAATCGTGAGATATTTAGTTGGAATGCATCTTTCACTTCAGTGAGTAAATATGGTTGAATAGTGTAATTATTCAGTCAAAGTTTTTCTTTGGTGCTAAAAAAGGAGGGGGGGGGGGAGTTGCACCACACAAGCTAAATAAGTCATATAGTGATTCAAAAGAGACTAAAAAGTCTAAAGACAAACAGTAGATGATGTTTGGAAACTCAATACGATTACCATCAAAGTGTTTGTCCTGTTCTGTGTCTCTGCAGCCTTGTAAGTGTGCCATTCTAAATGGTTCTTGTCCAGAACCCTGGCCTTTGCTGATAATTACCCCTTGCGCTGTAACTATAACTCATACTGCCCTGGCTAAAATGGATTTTGACATGCCCAAAATGCACTTGTGCCATGTGCTTTAGACTGTGCGCTTAGCTTGCTTGAAATAAGGCCCAATGTATGTATTTGCAGCTTGTCTTTTTCGCCTGAGATGAACAAGTGCTCTGCATTCTTTGTAACCATATGGAAGGAAGGTATTTTAATATTTTAACATATAGGAAGTAAAAAACAGGAATAATTACCCAACACTGAACTATTGAAAGTATTTCAACAGATGTCAGCACTGGAGCATGTGCATTTTTTCTGACCCATGCACGCTCGCTTTATTTTGGGATTTCACTCCATTCTCAGATAATAAACGCGCAAATGAATGAGTGCATGGTTAGATTTATATGTTTTTTTAATTTATTTATTTCATTCCCCCCCCTTTTTGCGCCACCACAAAATGGCACGCAAGTAAAGGAAAGCAGAAATGTCCAAAGAGAAGGCCAGGTCTTTAATATTTGTCAGGGGAGGGAAGCCACATGGAGGGTGTTTCCCTCTGGCCAGGGGCCGGGCGTGTGGTGACCACTGCCTGCCTGCCTGCTTCCCTGCCGGGTGCTGCCATGTGACCATGTTTGATCCCGGGAGCACCGGGTCCCTTGGAAAAGCTCAAACTCCAGCTTCCCCGGCTCGGTTGACTCCTGGAAGCAGAACAGTCAAGTCAGCAGCGGACTGGCCCCGATCCTGTGCAGCTGCTCAGAGCGAAACACCGCGAGAACCGCTCGAGGAACCACTTGGGGTACCGCCACGGAACCGCGTGGAGAACCTCTACATGTGTCATAGCCACAATTTACGGAGCTGTGTGTTGTGAAACAGATATACGATACCGCTGCACTTAACAAAGTTATTTTGGAAATGGTATATAAGACGTAGAACTGGGAGGAAGGCTTTCGCGATGGAGCGTTGCATCAGAGTGCGCTAGCTTTACAGGCTTTAATAAAGATCCTACCTCTTATATGAATATTTTTTGTATTTCTCCCAGTCATGCCTTAACATGTATTCAAAAACAGAATAGACTCCTAAGCAGGTATGCATCATGCCGAAGCAATCTGTGTGTTGCACTTTATTTGAACACAGCTACCGGAAGGGATACCTGGATAGCAAAAAAATATATATTAGTTTTGTTGAACTCTTGAACTCTTCATTGTTTCACGTAAAGTGTGTCCATTTATCTGGTGAAACACAATTTAGAGTACTATATTAATAGGAAGGAGTATTAAGGCGTGTATTGTAACATTCATGTTACAATACACGCCTACAGTACACATCTACAGTATTTTCGTCTAGCAAAACTACAAAAACAACCTCTAAGGATTCTCTGAAAGTCAATTACGTAGCAGCATCACATAAATGAACATCAGCTTAACATGGAAGCACAGTGACTGACTCTTGTGTAGAAATAGTACACAAAGTAAGCCAGTACGGTTAAGTGTAATGATTGTAACATGGGATGGTCTACACTTCACAGCCCCAGTGGAGCTGTATTTGAGTCATGCTGTTGCTATAAGGCACAACACAACACAGCACAACAAAAGACCATACAACAGTTAAATAAATTAGCTATTATGTTGAAAGGAGTAACTGTGTCCCTTTCTAATAGGATTTGGACATTATGTTGCAATGTGCGTATGCATTTACTATCCTTTTTGTCAATATAAAAGTTACTTTAGATAAAAGCGTCTGCTAAGCGTCTGTAAATGTATATGTATAATAGATGATTTACATAAGTGAAGTAACCTTATGACATGATGCTGTCCTTATTCTAGAAGAATGTTATTTGCTTGTGAAAACTGGTGATTAATCAGTTCAACTGTTGACAAATGTACTAATTGTAAGTCGCTTTGGATAAAAGGGTCTGCTAAATGCTGTAAATGTACATGTAAATGATTTTAATTGGAAGGAAACAAAGCGATAGAAAAAAAGAAAGAAAGAAAGAAAAAAAGAAAGAATGAAAGAAAGAAAGAAAGAAAGAAATGCCTTTGAAGGTCTGATTTAAATCTAAATAAATTTAAATCTGATTTATTACATTTTGTTCAAAAGTTACATTACATACCTGTAAAATGTATACAATTCTACATTTGGATTTTCCATATAGCAGTAGTGAATGCAGCAGTTACAAAATGGCACGTCTACCTCAGCAGCAGCTGTAAATACATAAACACAGAAACAAATACATAAACACATTGAGATACATATACAGTTTGTGTGCAAGGAGGTGCAATACGTAGAGGGAGAGATTGATCGTGATGGCGGTGTACCACTGCGGGTTAGCAGGGCATCTGTTTCCAGTATCTGGAGCAAATATTCCCAGGCCATCATTATCACACCCACACACACAGCATGATCAGTATAGGTTGGCACAGTATAGGACACACGGGCATTCCCGGGCATTGTAGTGATGCGTGGAGCCATGTGGGAACTATTGGGATAGTGGCCACATCAGGGACTCTGGGTCTCCACACTGACAACCCCCTCACACACACACACACGCGCGCACGTGCGCGCGCACAGGAACCCTACATTGGCACAAAATCATGCATACACCCACACACACACACGTGCCCAAATGCACATCTGCACACACATACACACTCATCATCTGTGTGTGTTTGTACGCACATGGGACATACACAAACACACACACACACACAAACACACACACACACACACACACACACACACACACACACACACAGAAAGACACAGAGCCTAACCCTGCACATATGGAACCATGCAGGGAATCAGACCCGATCATATTTTCAGAGGAGACATTTTGTTGGTTGAATCTGGTTGATTTTACTGTGGTTCAAGATGGTTAGAAAGTTATGGAAATCTAAAAAAAAATCTGTGGGAAAGGAATGCGAAGAGAATATGAATCGTCATCAAAGGCAAACAGTACATGCCATAGCGCTAATGCATAACGGATGTTGTCTCGTGTGTTTTGTGGCTGGTGGAGCTACTGTGTTACAATATAATTCTAGGCTCGGACTCAATGAAAGAAGCTTGCTAACACTGTGGTTGTCAAATCTTCTCTGCCAGGCCCACAGACCCCAAACTCCCAACACCACCTAACTGAATTTGATATTTGTCTTAGAGGGTTATTAGGTTTTAGATGCAGTATATTACTGTCATAGTAATAGATTTACCTGTCGGTCAACTCCCTTAATCCCTAGGTTTCAGGAATGGGGAGATGCATTGAAAAAACTTTAGTTAGGAAGTTATTAGGGAACCGTTGGACATCCTCTTTGGTCCTGGAAGAAAGAATGAAAATAATAGTAAATAGTAAATAATACAATAATAATAGTAAATATTTATTAATACATCATAATTCTCATTCACCTTTCTAAAAGATCTAAACATAATTAAAGGTCCACTAAGCAGTTTTTTTCCCAAAATAGGGTTTTCTCCCCAAAAACTTCCATAGGGTCCACAGACAGCTCATGTTGTACCCACGGAAACTTTTAATCTACATTTCACTCAAGTTGCTTAAAACATATTCATTTAATATGATAATGTTTATATATTTAAGGAATTAAGGCACAAACATACAATATTTAGCTAAATGTCAGCCTTTTAAGACTATCCTGCAAATGGTGGATTATTATTTTCATTGAAGCTATATAGCTAGTCTACAGTACTTAGCATATAAAGCATTTGTCAAGAGACATAAATATTACTGTAAACGTGTGCTATAAATTAAAGTATAAATAGTATAATGTAAGTGAACACATAACATTCTACTGGGCACAGATGTCTAAGCAACAAAAAACGGCAACACTATTTAAAACTCCCCTAATTCCAGTTTGTGAGTGATTGTAAGACGGTGACCCCTTTTGACCTTGTGGGGTTCCTATAGGGCATACTGCTATTAGACTGGTAAAGTCTGGTGACATTCTCTCTGTCTGTAATTAAAGCAGTAAATTACCTGCTGATGGTTGCTAGGTGTTAATGGTGACTTTATGGGGACAATAATATGCAGGTGCTCCCCCTGGGCAAGTTAAGCAGTTTCTTTGTTGGTTGTAGCTTTCATGCACAAATGCCTTGGTTCTAGCTACAGTGTTACAGCTACACATTATAGCTACTTCTCTAATTTGGCTGATTAAAAGAGACATTTAATGCATAAATAACCAATAAGAACGCTGCTGTGTTGTGTTGATGGGCATGAAGGAAGTCATATATGGCACTGATATTAGCTAAGCACACTAGCCATCTAGTGGTACTGAATACAGCACTGGACAATGCCCAAAAAAAACCAAAACATATACATAATTCTTTCCACCATACAGAATTGGATACAAATGATTATAATAATTATGATAATAATTGACATTACGCTGACTTAGACAGTGCCGTTAACATCCTGCTCTATGTTAGCTAGCCTCTGTCCAGGAACCAGGCCATGCTACATTGATGGCACCAGAATGTATAAGCCCAGCGGGGTGAAGTAACCATTTGACTCAATGGAAATATTGACCGGACTGTCAACGGTCTACCCCTCTGTCTGGACTTCGGTCCGCTCAATAAAAACCTCATGATACCACATGTGTGCACACTCAACACACGATCACAAGGGTTTACTGTCTTGTAGGGTTGCTATGGCTATGGTCATGACCCTCAGTTCAACCATGAACAGCCCACGGCGATCAAAATTTAAAAAAATATACATTTTAGATTATTGACCCTGAAAGCAGGTTTTACCAAATCTCCCTGTAGGAATTTAAATGTGAAATGATGTTGTTATATTGAAGAAATAAAAAAATAAAAAAAAATCGAAATCTTTTTTTGATAAAAATTGTAGTTACAAAAACTAGAGCGAAGAAGACAGCGAAACGGTCCATTCCATTGATAGAAAAGGACTTTAAAATCTCTGGTCTAAATTAACGGTTCCCAAAATGGGAGTCGGGACACTCGGACAGGCTGTGACATGAGGTATCACAAGATGATTTCAAAATGTAAATTCACTTATTTTCAATTTAGTTTAGATTTTTTAATTTAGTGTCTAGTCCTAGTGTCTTTAATAAAATAATTTTTTTAGTGTGTTACACAATCACAAAGAAGCTGCTCATAGTTCATAGCAATTATTTTGGGGGTAGTGGTTCAAAAAGATTGAAAAGCGCTCCTCTCATTCATCTGGATACAATTGTGTCATTATAGCTCACTCCTGTGTTTGAGTGTGGGGATGTTAAGAACTCTGATGATAAAGGTTCAAAAGAACCCCCTTCTCCCTTCCCTTGCTCTTTTTGTTTCTCCTTCACCCGGTACCAACGTTGGGAGCCACACAAGAAGTTTGTGACTACAGGAAGTAGGGTCGCTGCCATCAAGCCAAGTTGGAACCTCATTTAACCCTTGACCTCTCCCAGCCTGTGATTGGCCAAAAAGTAATGACTCAATGCAGACACACACAAACACTTACCGTAAAACCAAGTCCCTTGTTTCCCGTAACATTTTGGGAGGTTTAATAATGTCTTACAATGGTGTTTGGTGGGTAAAAATGCTCACAGTCATAAATGTAGTGCAGACATTTTACTGGAAATAGCGTACCAATGAAAAGCTCTGGATTGTTATTTGTTAAGTGCAAATGTATTAAATATCATGTTTCACCACAGTGACCTTATGTTAAATAGCCTCACCTTGCCTGGAGTAGAGCTTTTAAAAACAGTTGACCCCAGCCGTTTTGTAACAAAATGCCTGTAATTTGGCCTGAGTCAATAGAGGGTGCGGATATTAACTGTCCTTACAAGATTGTAGTCATAGCAGGGAAAATGACTCAATTAACATAACTAGAGAATTCTCTCTCCCTTTCTTTGTAATCGTTGTGGCTGAATCTCGAACGGCCCATGTAATTATCTGTACACACACTCACTCACGCAAACACACATACAGTTAACCCACCGTGACACGAATACAGTATACACACAGATACAAACAAAGAAGACATGTGCAGGTACACATAATGTACACATTCAGACACCTGTGCAACAGTTAGGCATTACTTAATATATCACGTCATTTGAATTACCTCATTTCACAATGCTTTCACCACGTCTGTGTTGCTTGTACAGTATGTTTGTGCATGTGTGTGCATGTGATGAGAGAGAGAGAGAGAGAGAGAGAGAGAGAGAGAGAGAGAGAGAGAGAGAGAGAGAGGCAGCATGGGTAAAGTATAGATAATCATGTATACAGTATGTGGGCGAGTGTGTGTGTGTGTACATGTGTGTAACAAACCCCACAGGGTTATTTAACAAGCCATTTTCTCTTGATCCTCCAAGGTGACAACCATTCATTGGCCGGCTTTGGGAATCAGCCCCACCCTGTTATTTAGCTCCAGCAAATAGCCTTCCCCGTTAACACAGGTCACTGCCAAACCCTTCATCTATTACTCTCAAGCTTGTGGTCATTACTTAGTCTGTCCCTAGAATCAAAGACTTTAACCGCAAGCAGACCAATTCATTCTTTATGACCATGTCGTATACATCCGAATTCTCGAACTGCCGGGCAGGTGTTGAGATTTATTTTTTAACATAATTATTCTTTCATGAAAAAAGGAATATGAGTGATGTACCTAGATTTTTCTATATAGACGAAAGGTTTGTAAACTTGAGCCTAAACTCCATGTTTGAGAAATAATCTTTTGTCAAGAGAATAAACATACCAATGCTCTTGTTAGGTGGTGGCCAAACCCGGTCTGTGACTCATTTTGTGTCTGAGGTCATAGTTTAAAAAGCCCTGGGGTGGCTAGTTGGGCTTTTTAACTTTAACATATTCAACTTTTGTTAAACCCTCAACTCTTTCTAGCTTTCTTACCTTCATAAAAGTCCACATGCTCAACATTCAGCAAGAAATAACCCCCAGTTCGGTATGTGAAACAGTACAACAGTCTTTAGATTACCTGTAAGCATCTTTGAGCAAGGTGTCTAACCCTTCTACTAAAATAAAAGCATAATGATCTGATTGTTAATCATGAACCGTGAACGAGGGATTTCGTCACACCAAACGATCAGCGTGTGTCCTTCTATTGAGGAAGCCAATAAAGTCAAGGGTGTACCAGGAGTTCTGCATTGCTCTAGAACAATTTGAGAAAGAACACACTGTGGCACTATTTCATGTTGAAATCATCCGATGGCCTCCTTAAAGCATCTCACCCCACCCCGGGGGTCCTGTTGGGAACCACTGACAACCAACTTGAGAATGCCGTGGCCTTTCGCCCTCATTCAGCCTTTGTTGTGTAAACCATTCAAACTAAGTAGATTAATGTTGTGAAATGTTATAGATGGGAAAACCACAAAATGACCCACCCATCGTCTATAATAGAGTATATGCAGTTGGGAATGGATACAGTGGTCACTCCCAATTACATAGTTTATATTTTTTCTATAAACCATCTGGCTGGTATAAGGAGATATCTGTCACGAGAGCTATTTAGACTAGCAGGTATTGTTAGACTGGGTTCAGACCAAAAGGGAACTGAATATGACATCCATTATGCCTCTTTTCCTTCCCCACTAGTTCCTACTGCTACTGATTAACGACATCCTGATGGCTGAGTCAGGTCTTCTGGAGCGTGTGTGTGTGTGTCTGATCTGGTGTGGTGTGGGATGATGGGATGGCAGCTTTGATCTCGTCATCACAACTCATGAGCGCATACATCTGGTCACATTGTGTGTGTGTGTGTGTGTGTGTGTGTGTGTGTGTGTGTGTGTGTGTGTGTGTGTGTGTGTGTGTGTGTGT
>JAODLI010000036.1:0-12373 GCA_027575585.1 Percopsis omiscomaycus | reverse complement strand
ACCGGTTAACTACCAGTTTACAAGTAGATAACATTCTCCAAAATAAGGACAGCATCATGTAACACGGTTACTTCACCCATGCATTTGCGCAACATTACTCAAAGGTTTATCATTTAATCCTTAAAACATTTACAATACAATAGAAAATATATTATTGTAACCCACATTCAAATTCATTAATAGAATATAATCCACCTTAAACCTTACCTTAGGATGTAACCTACATTAAAATGTATCCATAAATATAGATAATTAGAATAAATATTAGACGTTCTGTAACTCACTATGCTGCGTCAGAGCCACACTAAGCGAGCGTGCAAGTGTACTGTAAGGAGAGCAGAGCAGAACAAAAAAAGTAAACTACGATTTCAAAGGATAAATACATTTTCTTTTAGTTAACTCGCCGAATTGGAGTAATACGAATTTGATTAAAGAAAAGGTTTTGGTAAGGTTTTCTTTTTCCTTTCTTCTCTAATGCCTGTGTGAAGGGCGTGTGCGTTGCAATGACACACAGGACCAGACATCGGATGGTGAGCTAGACCCACGTACCTGAATCTAAACTTGTGGCAGTGTGTGGATCCGCTGTGCATGACTGCTCTCTACCAGTGCGGTAAGAGTGTTTATGTTTTTTCCTTTCGATTGGATCTTGAAGGAATTAAACGGAATTCAACTGGAATTGGAGTTGGATCGAACTGAACTGATTCGGCTGGATCTAAACCCAAAGAATTGTAACTGAACTTGAAGGGACCCCTCCCGGTTTGTTATTTCTCCCGTAATTTGCATGGCCCAAACTCCTTTAAAAATATTTGGACCAATATGTTTTTCTAATGTTGACCAGTTGCCAGATATTGTATGAAACGCATCCTATTCACACAATCCAAACACCATACATTTTTCAACACGTTTTTCACCTCAACCTGGCAACCTATAACCCAGTTGCGCAGTTGATCTCTGCTTAAGCTTCGCAGAAAATGTAAACCCGAAAGCGAGCCATAAAGATGGCAGGTGAAGGCGGTGTTCCCGCAAAGAAAGCAAAATATAGCTGTACATTTCAACAGTGTTGGGCGCAACAATTTACATGCTGTAACGATTGGTGTGCGATGAGCGAGAGTAAGCGCGAGCCAGAGGAAAACACACAGGCGGGAAAAGCAGGTGCAACGCTCGATGCGTAGTTTTAATGGAAACGAAACACACCCGTACATGGCAGGACGCCAAAACAATGACCAACAGCACAAGGTGCTGTCGGTCAAACTTAAATAGTCCACATAATTAAACTAAGTAGGCGCACCTGTAGGGCTAATCATCCTAAAGGTGCGCACTGGGGAAAGGAGGCACGGAGCATGGGCCTGTGCACGCTGATTCTGACACATGCATTTTTTGATCACACATTTTTCTTTTTTGACGTTTGCAAAAGGCACAACTGGATTTTTCATTTTTCTTGCTGCTGCATATGCACAAGTGATCCAATACTTTTCTCTCAATTTGGAGAGGATGTTTCTCCCGCCGTGCCTTGTTTGTTCATGAATGTTTTTTAGAATTAACATGGAGATATGCTGATCTTTACACAGGATGACTGGGGGTTTGCTCTCTTCTGGCATTGCAGTCTTGGACAGTCTTCCACCGACTCTTAGCAATCAATCCTCTAAAATAGGATTCAGTTTGTAGATAGGGCTACTCTTCACAAGTTTTCCTGCCTTCAGTGCACAAATCTCATTGCCAAATCTTTCCCTTTGGCAGAACTGAATAATAGCATTTTCTGCTGTTAACAAATCTTCAATTGATATACCTCGTCCCAATGAGCTTCTGGCTTTCAACATTTCTTTGTCAATATAATTGAGCTTTGCAGACGCAACCATCATAAGTTGCTTCCTTCTTTGACTCAATTCCAATTGAGCATTCCCCACTTTGAGTATCCATGCAACTGCAAATTTCAATCTCTTCCAAAATCAGAGAAATACCTGACTTGGTTGCACTACCATCTTGAATATTTATTGCATTTGTGGAAATCTCCCTTTTGAACTCTGGATCCCCTTCATCAATTGTGGAGTCACCTTTATAGTGCATCCATGCTTCCTTTGCTTTCGACAAGAATTCTGGAGCTGATAACCATGTTTTGCTGTTCAGAAGCTTGTGGACTGTCAGTCCTCTAGATGCATTATCATCTGCAGGATTTTGTGATATGGGAGCATACCGCCATTGTGCTAGGTCTAAAGCTTCCCTAATGACAGCTATTCTGTTGGTCACAAATGTTCGGAATCTCTTGTTTTCATTGTTGAAAACGAGACATATTTCGAGACTGTACCTGTCAGTCCAGAAACAAGATTCTTCCAATGAAAGCTGTAATTCTGTCTTTACCATCTTGTCTACCCGAACAGCCAAGACAGCAGCTGTGATCTCCAAACGAGGGATGGTTAGTATTTTAAGTGGTGCCACTCTGGCCTTTCCAAGAAGGAAAGAAACCTGTACATCACCTGGCTTATTTTGTAGCCTCAAGTATGTTACCGTGTCATAGCCTCTTTCAGTGGAATCAGCTAAATGGTGAAACTGGGCATGGACCGGTGGTCCAAAGTCAAGTGGTTTCAAGCACCTGCTCACTCTGAACTTCAAAAGCTCTTTCAAGTCAGTCAACCAATTGATCTATTGTTCTTTTAGGACTTGCAGAATTTCTTCATCCCAGTCGTAGTTCTTTCTGCACAATTCTTTTAAAATGTGCTTGGCTTGAAGAGTCACTGGTGCAAGGTACCCTAAGGGATCATACACTGAGTGATAAAAATCCCTCGCCGAGTTTGCATCCTTTTTTTTGCAGTCCATGCGTAAGTTAAAGTTGTCACTTTCCATACACCAATACAGACCCAATGCTCTTTCCACCGGGAGTTGGTCTCTGTCCAAATTGAGTTAACTCACATTTTTAGAGTGTTCCTTCTCAGGAATTGTTTGGAGGACTTTGCGATTTGTTACTGATCCACTGTGCAAGATGAAAGCCTCCTTTCTGGCAAAGGTCAGCAAGGTCATAGACAATTTGTACTGCTTTCTGTACAGATGGCAAGCTTTTCAGGCAGTCGTCATATAGAAATTTCTATGCATAGTGTTAATCACTTCATCTGAATAACTGCTCCGATGGTCATCTGCAGTTTTCCTTAAAGCGTAGCATGCACAACTGGGAGAGGACACTGTACCAAAGAGGTGTACAGTCATTCTGTACTCTTCAACTTCCTTATACATATCTCCGTTAGGCCACCACAGGAAAAGTTTTTGTCTTCCTCTGCCACTTTGACTTGGTAAAACATGGATCAGACATAAAGGCAATCGGTTCTTGTCTAAATCTTAAGAGCATTCCTATTAAGGAACTTGTGCGGTTCGGACCCTGTAGAAGTTGGTCATTCAAGGAGGTTCCTCAACCCGCCGTTGCGTGGGTGATTAACACCCACAACACGATTCATCCTGTGGGACTACTTCTGCATAGCCATCGTTGATGACACCCTCAAGTAATTAAATTTATTCTTAGTGGAATTTTTCATTTCTTTCTATTTTCTTTCTTATTCCAATAAGGCGCTGTAGAGCAACCAAATGGTTGTTTGGCAATGTCCCCTCTTTGGATTTGAATGGCAGCCATTTTTGCTCTTCTCTTGACATTTCTTCTTTGTATTTGGCAACCTTTTCATTGAAGTCGATATCATACTGCTTCTTCAATAGCAGCTTGAGTGATTTAACAGTCTTTTTACAGTAACACCATGACAGCCATCATCATTCAGTTTGTCTTTGTAATCTTCACCCAAGCCATTGGCCACCCACCCCAGTAGGATTTTAATGGCCAAGGGACCCTCACCTTGGCTATTTACAATTTCCCATGGTTCCAGCAACTTTGAAGCATTAGTACCAATTAATAACTCCACATCAGCATCTATTTCAGGGATGTCAATGTGATCAAGGTAAGGCCACTTTGTAAGGTCCTCTTGTTTGATGATGTTTGTGCAATAGCTTACATCGATTTTTGTGTGTAAACATTTGGAAGACTGTAGTACCTTGTTCCATTACTTTCTACTTATATAGTTTATGTATAGATGTTTAGCACGGGTTAACTTCTTAACACAGTTCCATATTTCTTCTCTATGGAAATGTTTAATTCCCCTGTACATTTTGTAACATTTAGAGTGTGAGAGAAAAATAAGTAGGTTAGTGTTTTCACATCTGTAGACACACTCTTGTGAGTCTACTGATAACATTTATGGTCGTGGCCTCCTGCCCTGCTCTGACTCTCACGACTAGTTTTTAATGGTTTCTCGTATTTCAGTTGAAAGTTGACACTTGTTTGTAAGAAGCTTGATAGATGTGCTCTCAGAGAGAGAAAGGGGAAAGCAACTGGAGATCTTATCTTCAATACATTGTGAAGGAAAACAGAACCCAAGCCTATATAAGCCAAGTTATGGAGGAAGGTCCTTGTTCTTCTATGCTTATTTCTGTGTTGAACCCAAAATGCATTTTGATTAAAGGAAACTGCTGATCCACGATCTTGGTTGTATCTTTGGAATAGGAATTTACTTAACAGTTTAACTCTTCTGCACATTTGTAATTCCTCTGTACATATTGAAATCCTATGCAAATGTATATTTTCTCTGCAAATGTTTAACTTTGCTACAAATGTTTAATATCTCTGTACATATCTAAATTCAGATTTATCTCAGGTCAATTTTAACGTATGTATACTGTGTTCTAGGTTAATTCCAATGTATGTTTGCATGCTGCTACTGGATGCTTGAATTTCCTTCGGGATCAATAAAGTATCTATCCATCTATCTATCATTAAGGCTAGCTATTTCAAGTCCATTCACAATGTATGTTGACACTAATGTCTTTGGGCTCATTGTTAACAAACATATTCGATCTTGTCCCAGTCAGGTTCAGCTTGCGCATGAGAGCTTCAGAGCAAAATTTGGATGTCGAGCCATTGTCCAAAAAGGCATAGATTTGTCCACGTTTTTCTTGACGTGAATGTGTAAAGCTGTTGGATGGCTGTTTGCATTTTTCACAGGTTTTTGGCGCACAATTAACTGCCCAGTGTTGAGACACCCAAAGCAAGCTCCTTTTTTGCAAATTGTTGACATTCATCCAGACTGTGACCTTGTAAAAAGAAAAAAAAATGTAATGTTGATATTGTTTTGTTTCTTTTGTGTCCTTGTGTTGTAATTTACAAAAATTTGTAGCAAAGTTGTCTCACTTTAATTTTGGTTTTGCCGTACACACACCCCATCTAACATGCATACCTCTTTCTGTGGTTCGAATATCACCAAAAATTGGATCATACAAGATTGTGACTTAATGTTCCACAAAGTTCACTACATCATTGAAGTCTGGTCTGCGGTTTTGTCTTTCCCGAATAATGAAACATTTTCAGCTTTAACAACAGGCCAAGAGAACCTTTTCCATATAAGATGCTGTGATCTTTGTTTCATTAACAAAATGCTTCTGTAGAAGGGCTTTGGCGGTTTCAAAGCCTCTCTCTGCACTCGTATGTAAATAACTTTGAACAAGGTCGCGTGGGCGCCCTCTGGTATATCTCTCCAAATAAGTCCCCTTTAGATGCAGCTTTCTCCTCCACACAGTGTAAAGGCTTGCAAGAACATTCTGAATTTCAAAGGATCACCCTCAAAAACAGGTATTTCTCTTGGTGGCAGCTAACTTGCTCTTTGTTGTTGTATGAGCAGCTCAGATATTTAATTGCGCCTATGCAAAATCTGTCGTGTTGAATTATCATCAACTGTATGTAACATTTTCAGTGGGTTTTGTTCTTGCAATAGGTAAATTCTTATTTCTGAATGTCTGTTATTTCTTTTGACTTTTGCTCCTCAAAATAAGATTCCATTCCATCTTGATCTGAAAATGATTGCAAGACTGCTAGCTCTGCATCTGAGGCTTCAATCTCAGCATAAATTTCCAATTGCTCCATTCTTTTGCGTAATGATTCCGCCTTTCTCCAGTTCATGTTTCTTTTTCAATGTGTGGCCCACTGCACCCGATACCAACGTCCATCACCATGGCTTCCAACTGCTTCACTGTCCAATGCGTGGCCCAATGCCAGGCACCGCATCCAATACGCCAACGTCTCCACTCAGCAGGTTACCGTCGAACCAGGGTCAACTAATGGACTATGATGTTTGTAGTCCATCAGTCTCTCATACAGAGGTAGTTTTTGATGACGCACCGTTTGGTTGGTTTAGTATGCGTGCTGTTGGCTATTGTCCTTTACTTTGTAAAAACTAAAATAAAAGTAATGAACTTTGCATATTAAAACTTAAAGTTGGATATGCCAATCCATTTATTTGCAAACTATAACAAAAAATAAATCTCGGATAATATATCCAACTACAGCCCATACTCACAAGATATAGATATATATAAAAATATAAAATTGTCAGGCAGGGGACAGGCACATACTGAATGAGGGCCAGGCAGCTGGCCCTCATTCAGTTATAAAACTGCTGTATGTTGATTTGAAGATGCATGTGTTATTATGGTCTAGTATTGTACAGTATTTCACATTGTTGTAGTATAGTATTGACTGATATAAGGGCCGAGGTATAGTGGAGGAGGTTGGGGAGATATGCGTAGCAAACATCAAAGTCTGGTCTGAATCGTTCCTTGAATCTGTGAAATTGGTGGTAGATCACTCATCTTGCTGAAAATGCCTCTGTAGTTTGGCCTGGATTGGGGAGATCATTGGCATGGTGGGGTATTTTCTCTCACGAGGAGTGTGGTTGTCACTTTTAGAGGGGACATCAATTGATGACCTCCTTGATCAGTATCATGTCTCTGTCAGGCAGGCCATGCCTTTTCCCCTCTTTATCTTCCTTGATAGCAACACGGCAAGCTGCTGCTCCCAAAAATGCTCCAACATGTCAAAGGAACTGTTCCATCTTGTGGAAACATGTAACTGCGCCTGCATTTCACGTAAAACTTCAGTTGTCACCAACTTCCTCACTTTCGCCAGAAGCTCTGTCACCCTGTTCAGCTTGAGGGATTTTTGCAAGGCTAGATTTGTGTGTGCGCGATGCATCGCAAATGGGGGTCCATCTCTGCACCAACTGCCAACAGTATCATGTTTTTTGCATTATCCATGATCAACGCTGTGTTCTTGTCTTTGATATTCTACTTGCGGCCAACTGCCGTAAAACTGCTTGATTATTCCCTGTGTAAGTCTCGTTGAACACTCTAATCTGTAGAAAGTGGTTTTGCAAAACCCACTCATCAATGTAGTATGCCGTGACAGTGACATACGAGTCAGTTTATGGCTGACTCTGGACGTCTCGCGTGGTGCAAGACGTCCAGCCATAAACTGTTATTGCAACTCTTTGGGCATTGCTTAACGACCTTAGCTATCTCTTATCTAACTTTGTCGTACAGAGCAGGGATTTGTTTCTTGGTGAATATCTTCATTTTTGGTATGTGGTACCTCAGCTCCAAGATGTGGAGTATGTATTGGAAGCCCTCATTCTCTGTAACACCATAAGGCTGGATATCTTTACAAATAAAGAAGGCGATGGCATCGGTTATTGCCTTGCAACATGTAGAGCTGTTGTAATAGTTTGCTCAAACGTCCTGCTAGCGGTACTTCTTGGGGTAGCTACAGCTGAATTCGAGGGGGAGGGTGAGGCAGACGTCTCTGCACTCACACCAGGTGGTCGTCGCTTCAAGTGAGAATTTAAGTTAGTTGTACTGCCTGTATGCTTTATAGCGGCATGGCATATTTCACAAATTGCATGCGTCTTTCCAAATTTTCCATCTATTTTGTAAAATATAGTGTTGCCAAACATTTGATTTGTAGATGGAAGGTTTAGCTCTTCCTCCTCCATGTTAATCTTTAATGTGACTCGCAGGGACATGCCACGGCCTCTGTAGCAGCAGTGGAGATGAGAGAACGCGCTTGAGAATAATCAATCTAAATATAAAATATTGGTCACATTTCTCAATAATAAAAAGGCACAGGATCTCTACTAATAATTATATATAAATAAATTGGATTTTACCGATGCAAAGATGTTATGCCAAACAGTTCATGCCAAATTGTATTCGGTGGACACTCTTAACTTTTATGCTGGTTTATTCTTACCATCCCTAATTGGCAGGCCAAACATCCAGTATGCGACACCAAACATACATTCCCATTCAGCCACACGCTGTAAAACATATTTTACCCCCAATACTGATCTCTAAGGTTGGCTTAAAGCAGAAGAACTGCTTCCCCATCAATAGGAGAGCATTGAACTACACTAAAAAAACAAATACATATACAATACATAACCAAACAAAAATCCGATAGAAGAAAGACAGTCATGTTTTACCACTCCGAACCCACGACCTTCGGGCTGGGAGTCCAACACCCAGACAACTAGACTACCCTGCCCCCGAGTATGTGTTGGATATCAATATATTCTAGATTTTGGAGCATGCAAAGTTAGAACATTTAACATGTCTTAACAAGGACAATAACCGGAATAGCGTGTCCATGTAAACATATTCAATGTGTGGAATGGAAATGAAAAGCTTGGAACCTACCTGCAACGCAAATGTCGAAGTAGTCATCAAACTCGAAGCGGATGTGTTTGACGAGGTCTGTGGCGTAGTTGAAGCCTCCTTCCTCTTCTTCCCATTCTGCTCCCACTGGATCTACAGAGATGTGACAAAAACCTATACATTACCATATTGCATCATGAAAAATCTATGACGGGTTTTTATAAGAATATGGCAGTACTGGAAACCAAACAAGCTCATTGAAGGGAAACTCTTTTTGTATCTGGAATTGCCCTTGTGGTTATTTTGCTTTCAAACTCAGATGGCATTCCTCTCCCTCATCTGAATGCTGTGTAACTCGCATTCCTCTTTACTCCTCCTCCTAAAGTGCCAATAGGCTCACACCACTCTCTACCCTTTCCCCCACTACCCACCATTTTATTGTTTCAAAAAAACAGTTTGGGGATGAATGAGTGTACCTTTTTATCTAAAAATGTATAATACACCATAAAGCTATTCCTCTGCTTATGTAAATGTAGACCCAAACAGCTTAGTTCAACTACAAAAATGTCAGAAAGTGTGCTGATGGCTCACCTACCTCCCCTCAATGCCATGATGTTTTTGAGACCCAGTCGCTTGGCTTTGGCCAGGTAGCCAGTGATCTTGTCTTTTGTCTGGTTGCAACAGGTCAGGTGAAGGATGCTCTCCAGACCACAGTAATTGACTGCTGTGCTAGCAATCATCATTGAGGAGGTTTCCTTATCTGACCCGGGGTCTCCTGCTGGGTGCCAGGTAACATCAATGAACAAAGGTCCTCCAGAGCCCATACGGTCAAATCTGAAAAGGAATGACAGTTAAATGTCCCTTTTTTTGTGACTGTAAACATATGCAAAGACAAATAAAATGCACTACTTTTTCTTGAACACAACAGATTTGAAGGGTAAATAAAACTTAAAGCAGGAATTGCATGCATTTGATATGGTCTTACAGCTAGCATATTCACCCCTTTAATTGATAAAGGGAGTAAGCCACATGCCTTGAAATAAGATTGACAGCTCCACTGGAGGTGCGGGGGGGGAAGAACTCTAGGGAGAACCAGCGGTCCCCTGACTCCATCCTCTTGCGCATTTTCTCACGTAGCCGATCCGAGCGGTCTGCGTCCAGCACGGGGGTCGAACATCGGGAGCTATCCTTCGAACTCTCGCCTCCACTGTTGCTATCCCCACTGGAGTCACTCTTGCAGGACTGCCAGCTACCGTCCACTTGCTGAACTTGATTAACCATAGTACTGATTGGTGCTGGAAGGACAATAATAAACACATTCTTAGAAAATGTTAGTTAATATATATTATTTAATGGTATTGTCCATCAATACCATTAAATGAAATTATTGTTCTGGGGCTTCAGCCCCGAATGTTTTGACTGTAGCCCCGAATGTAATTTTAAATGTATGCAACAAAAAGTTTAGGTGCCGTTCAACAACAACAACAACACAAATATTTTCTGAATGAATATGCAATAATGTTCATGACAGCCTGTCTCGCGGGTTTGCGAAGAGCGCGAGAGTCACGGTCCACCACACACACACACACACTGTCGTCCCGAAGAATCTGGGCTCAGCCCCAGATGTTTAACAGTGCAGGTGATGCCCCTGGTATTGTCCGTGCCAAGCTCAGAGCACGGTCCTCTGCCTATAACTCTGGGGACCTGGAGGCACTATGACCTACAGAGGGCAATCAGATGCAAAAACAGACTACAGGAATAAATTGGAATCCAACTAACACAACTCTGACCCCAGACGCATGTGGTGTGGACTGCGACACATAACTGACTATAAAGGGATGAATAGCTGTTGTTACCCCCACCTGCTGCTGCTGTCCCAGTACCTAAGAAACCCTCCATCACCTACTTAAATGACTACCACCCGGTAGCACTGATCATCATTTAGTGCTTCGAGTGGCTGGTCAAAACCTACATCTGCTCCACTCTTCCTGATACCTTGGATCCTCTTCAATTTGCTTACCGTCCTAACAGATCAACAGATGATGCTATTGCACTGACGGCACACACCGCCCTCTCCCACCTTGAAAAGGGTAACACATTCGTGAGGATGAGGTTTGTGGACTACAGCTCAGCATTCAACACCATTGTGCCCGCTAAGCTCATCTCCAAGCTTAGGATCCTGAGTTTTAACACCTCCCTGTGTAACTGGATCCTGGACTTCCTGATGAGCAGACCCCAGGTGGTGAGAATGGGTAACATCGCCTCCTCTGCAGTGAACCTGAGCACCGGAGCCCCTCAGGGCTGCATGCTCAGTCCCCTCTTGTACGTGCTGTTCACATACATACGACTGTGTGGCCACACACTGCTCCAACATCATCCTAAAGTTTGCCGGCGACACCACCATCCTCGGTCTCATCTCCAACAATGATGAGACCACCTATAGAGTGGAGGTTAGCAACCTGGCTACATGGTGCCAGGGTAACAACCTCTCTCTCTCAACATCAGCAAAACTAAGGAGATGATTGTGGACTTCAGAAAGCGTCAAAGGGGGGACCATGCCCCCAGACACATTGATGGAGCTGAAGTGGAAAGAGTCTCTGAGTTCAAGTTCAGATGACCTCACTAGGTCCAGGCAAGCAGACACAGTAATAAAAACTGCCCAAAACCGCCTATACTTCCGGAGAAGACTCAAGACGTTTGGCATGTCTGCTAAAACACTCACCAACTTTTATAGGTGCACCATTGAGAGCATCGTCTCAGGCTGCATCACTGTCTGGTATGGCAGCTGCTCCGCTTCTGATCATAAGGCCCTACAGAGGGTAGTGAAGTCAGCGGAGTGTATCATCGGCTGCCATCTCCCTTCCAGGCAAGGCATCTACCACAAGCAATGCCTTAGGAAAGCAAGGAACATCATAAAGGAACATAGTGACCCTGGTTATGGTCTGTTCACACTGCTGCCATCGGGTAGAAGCTACTGGAGCATGAAGTCACGTACTACCAGATTTAAAAAAAAATAATTATCTTCAGGCCATACGGCTCCTCAACAACAAACATTGACACCAATGCACTGATAATATTTGATCACATTAATGGTCACTGACATGCTCTGGTCACTTTCATCCTCTACATCTAATGTATATCAGCTCACGTTTTAATTAAATTCATAGGTACTACCTCTGTATTTATAAAAATTTTAAGATTTCTAAAAGCTATTTAAATGTATGCTCAAACTGCACATTGTTATATCTACAGGGCTCCAGATGGCGACTAAAATGGTCGCCAATGCGACTAAAGGCGTGTTTTCACCGAACGTGAAGCGAATTGTTTGCGCGAGTAGATTACATGCAATCAGTGGCGGCGCCAGGGGGGGTCTTGGGGGGTCTAAAGACCCTCCCAAAAAACGCCTTGACCCCCCATTTGACCCCCCACCCCCTTCCTGATTAAAATATATATATCCAGGATAAAGATTTGAAAATGTTTGTCTTCAAACTACGCTGAAGAATAATAATTTATTCGACATGTAAAAAAATATAAACATAACAATCACTGCGACGCTCCATGAACGTCGCTGCGCCTTGCGTCATAGCTTTCAATGCGCTGCCGTGAGCTCGCTAGAGCTGCTACGCACTACAGTTAGCTTGAAGCTAAAGATGGATCGCTTTTTCATACTTTAGCAATAGGAGTGAAAATATCCCCGTTGCAGTGGAGGGCGAGCCCTGCTTGATCCCAGAAACAGAGGACACCGAGGAATTTTTGTAAATGTTTTCTGTCATGGGTGTGGCTATGGAAATTAAAGTTCGAGCATATTGTTTGCAAAACTGCAATTGATTAATTAATTAAAAACAAAGTAGTTGATATGCTGTGT
>JAODLI010000035.1:0-12376 GCA_027575585.1 Percopsis omiscomaycus | reverse complement strand
CAGGTATATATATATATATATATATCTTTATTCAAACACTGTGAGTTTCTCGTTATGCATTTTGTAGCATGGTTGTAGTGTCAGAGTCAGATATCCGAAGCTGTCCGTCACGTCTGTTAGCTTTCTAGGAGCTAATCTGCACAGGCGGTAGGACAATGAGCGGATGGACTTCTCCATTAACCAAGTTGTCACTTATCATCTCTTGACCCGTCCTCACAAACACAGGTGACCAGCGAGGGTTCAGCGCTGTGTCCGTCTTTCGCATCCTCATTTGGGTTGCTGTCTCACATTTAAATGTGTTCCACTGATTGCTTTTTTTTTGCCCGTCTTGGCCGACAGCCCTAGAGAGCCTGATCGCACGACTGCAGTTTTATGTCACCGCTACCCAAACATAATCAACTGGACAGATTATGCTAATGCCATCCCATCCAAGAGGCCGCGTACAGCTCGGCGTAGAGATAGGGCCACAAGTCTCAGTCAGAGGAAAAACGACAGACAATTAGTTACCGTCAGGGATTGTCGATATTATTTGTCAGCCACGTTAAATATTTAGTGTAAATGGATTAGTAGTTACAGTACGTCCACCTTCTGTTATCTTGTTGGAGGACCCATGACCTGCGACTGAGACCAAGGCACTGAGATTCAAGGCACTCTGTGCAAGACGCAGCAATGTTGCCCCAAAACATGACAATCCTCCCCGATGTTTCACAGTAGTACTATGGTGTTCTTTTCTTTGAAAAATTCATTTTTTCATCTGCGAACATAGAGCTGATGTGACTTGCCAAAAAGCTCCAGTTTTGTCTCATCTGTCCAAAGGACATTCTCCCAGAACATTTGTGGCTTGTCAAGATGCATTTTAGCAAATTCCAGTCTGTCTTTTTTATGTTTTTCTTTCAACAGTGGAGTCCTCCTGGGTCTTCTTCCATTGAGTCCACTGTTGCTCAAAAAGATGGTGCGATCAGACATGTACCTTGACCTTGGAGTTCAGCTTGTATCTCTTTGGAAGGTTTCCTTGGCTCTTTGTCTACCATTCGCACTATCCTTCTGTTCAACCTGGGGCCGCGTCCACGGAGGTTGGCTACAGTCCCATGGACCTTAAACTTCTTAATAATATTTGCAACTATAGTCACAGGAACATCAAGCAAATATCACTATAATCCAATTATTTATAATCTTTTCTAGTGGAACCAACAAATCTATCCAGGCCATTTTGGAATATCTTTGTAGAATAAGCAGGACTTTAAAGCTGGGAGACACCCTACCAAACCTCTAAGCTCTCCTGCCGCAAAATACCTGCCTGTAGATCAAGCCAGTAAGACTAGGTGGGTTTACAGCAATAAAAATAAAAAAAGATTTAAAGTTTGGTTGAAAGTCAAAAGCAGATCCATCCTCAGACATCTTACTTGAATGCGCTCTGCCCTCTAGGATGGCTTTTACCACTGCTCATTTCCACAAGTGCCTCTCTCTGATTCAGGAAACCAGTTTCCACGGAAATGGGAGGAAATGTAATCATCTCAAGTAGAGGCGCGAGAGGGACATGGGCCAATAAGTATGAGAGTTCCTGAGAGTTCTACTTTAATACAGCCCTGAAGGTAAACTCCACCTTGGATTTCTCACCTCTGGGGAGCCATGTTTGGCTCATGAGTGTGGTAGAATAAACAAAATAAATCTGACTGTGCCACAGTTTGAGCGAGACTGACACTTTCAGGAGTGTGTGTGTTTGTTCATATCTTATTCACCCTACTATATTTATAGATACTCAGTATTCAGCATTCAGTGTATTTACATTTAGATTTTTTGCCTCCCCTTTATTCAAAGCTCTTGTGAGTTATTCCAGATGAGACTGCAAACATAAAGAATCAATCTACATAAAACGGCCTAAAAGTGCCCCACCAAAATAAAATCGTTTCTTCTCCAAAGGCCCTTTATGTCAAACCAAAAAGTTCTCTAATTAAATGTTTATGTGTCTGAAATTTGAAACGGGCCTGCAAATCCAGCGCGCACACACACACAATGTGAATTCTTCCAGAGTCGCTACATCCCGGTCTCGATATCCATTACATTTGTAAGCTCAAAGTTAATAAAGCCTCTGGGGCTCAGTCTGCATTACAATGCTACTCCTGCACTGACGTAGCTTTGATGTTCCTTCACAATTTCATGGCTCATGCCAAACCATATTCTTTCCCCCCACTTTGTATTTTACTCTTGTGTTGCACTCGCTGTAGCAAAGCAGAACCCAGCCTCATGCTAACATGCATTTTAAGAAGCTCAGGCCAACTAAGTCGCATCGCCCAACAGCCCGCTAAGGCTGCTTTGCTTTCATGCATGCCAATATCCATTACGTGGGTCATAGTATATGAATACACAGGGATTCCTGCCCAAAACCTCGCCAAGGCACTTAGGAGTGGAGTCTGGGTGTGGGTGCAAATGCCAGTGAAATTAATGCTCTAAGCACTATCCTTGGAACGTTTTCATATATTCTGTTTTGCTGTTATTTATTACTGTTTGAGGTAATACAGTTTAATGATTTAGCCAACCACCCCCCCCATGATCATTTGCAGTTGTCAGTCCGTTATCTGGTGTTCTGAGATAATTACTTCAGGCAGCATATAGGTACTGACACATCTTCTGTCCATACATCACACCGTTTGCTTTGGCAGTGTTCACTTAGTCACATGACGTTATGACGTAAGCGGTAAGGGAAATGTCAAATGCCTATGACATTCACAAAATGGCACCAAAACAAAACACAAAGGGCCCTATCTTACACCCCGCGCAAAGCAGGGCAAGTGTCTTTGCTAGTTTCAGGCTGACGCAGCTGTCATTTTACCGTCCAGCGCCCAGGTTGTTTGAATAGCAAATGCACTTGCGCCCATCTGAGCGCCCGTGGGCGTGTGGGTCTAAAAATGGGGTGTGGTCAGGCGCATTGTTGGCACATTGCCATCTTGAGGCAGCGGAAAAGGAGCGCGATTGACCAACAAAAACCTGGTCTGAAGTCAATGGTGCAGTATTTCACTGCATTGTCCAGATAGTAATGTGTGCCTACATAGGCAGGTGCACAATGCACTTAAGTTCTGCTTGTTACACACACAGGGACCCGCAGCAGCGCACAAACATGCAAAAGATTAAAAAAGATTACAATGTGAAAGATTACTATTGTGTACATCAAGATATCTGATCCTGCTGGAATCCTGCTGTTGCCGTAGATGGTCTCCTTCCTCTGGCAATTGCGCCATTATTATAGCAATGAAAGCGCACCTGATGTTTAAAGGGAATGGGAGATGACACTCTGACTGGTCTATTGCATGTTACGCCAAGAACACCCCCATGAATAATTAAGAGACTAAGTACAACCCTTTTGAACCATGCTCCTGCAAGCATTTTTTTCTGCCTTCAAACTAGCAAAAGTGGATTTGGACCCGCCCTAAATGCACTTACGCCATGTGCTTGGGCCCAAATACTGTTGATATTATAATGTGATCTACCGCATGTAACGGGTTTAGAATCCGTGGAATGCACTGACAACATAAACAATGAAAAGAAAGATTCTGCCAGACTAAACGACAATGCAGCCGTTTGCAGTTTTTTGAGTTATTATACGGCCATTGCTAAGCAATAACAGAGTGTGGGTGCACCATTTATTTTTTAGCACTGTTCAAATATAAATGGACCCCTGCTCTACTGATGTAACCCCCGTTTACATTAATAAAATGCCTGCTTCGCTTTCAACCGTTGCAGCTCGGTATACAGTAGTGCTTGCCTGTATACACTTGCTTGTGCTATTTGTTATTTTCCACAGGGCCACATTGCCCCAAGCCTGGTCTCTGTTAGTATTCAGGCAGATACACATACAGTACACACACACACACACACACACACAAACAGGTATACACACTGGACTTGAGGAAGGACAGTTAGTTGTCGGTCCTTGGTATTCCTATTCATTAGGAACATGGGTGAACACAGCGAGATAAAACCCTAGGAAAACATTCTTTCTCTAAAACACACACACGCGCACGCGCACATATTTACAGACAGACGGTCAGACACGGATGAATATTAGAACCTCACTTCAAAGCAGGGGGGGGGGGGACTTTCTCAGCACAAGCTCTTATTGCCCGTGGCCCGAGTCGTCCGGGGCCTGTAGAGCCTTCTTTACCCCCTCTACAGTCTCTCCCTCTCAGCCTGTCATCAGCCAAGGTCCTCGACCCCTCCTGGCCTACGTGCCTGGGAGCCGGCCAGCGCACGCCGCCATGAATATTTCATGAGAACGACTAGGGAGATATCCCAGGTACATGAAGCATGCATATGAGGGACGAGGGTTCGGGTGTGTGTCTGAGCAAGTCATTTCCTGTGTGTGTGTGCGTGTGTGTGTGCGTGTGTGTGCGTGCGTGCGTGCACTTGAGCTTAGGAATCATCCTCTATTCGGAAACCAGATCGGGGAGTCTATTACAGTGTGTGTGTGTGTGTGTGTGTGTGTGTGTGTGTGTGTGTGTTGGTATCCATGTGTGCGTCCTCACCCTACGCACCCTGGCGTACGCACAGCATAGGAGGCGGCTTATCTTAATCGTATCTCAGTGAATGTTCATGACCTCACAGCCATCCACAGCTCAGCCGGCCCGCCTCCTTCCCTCTGATTTCCCCAGTGATAAAACCACCGCATGTTGCCGCACTAAGATCACACGCGGGGCTCCGAGGGCTGGCGTTCTAAAGGGAAAATATTGATTAAAGCAGAGACTCAGAGCCTCTCACCTCTGTCAGGTTAATGCAGGAATATTGATGTTGTTCAGCCGCCATTAACCGCGTTGCGTCTCTATGGAGGCGTGTGATTCGGAACGGGGTCCACTTTTATGTTGCTCATTGGCCTGGTTTCTTCATAAATACAGTGACTGATGCATTCCCCTTGTCCATAAAATATATATGTTGTCCAACAAAAGCATATTATATCCTTGGCAAGGTATAGTACTGCTTGGTGGATAATACAAAATTCTGTGAAATGTTGTATCTGAGCTAGAGCTCAGAAACAGTATAACATCGCTGGGGACCTTTACTGCTGTCACTATTTTAGTCTCGGAAGCAACAGGCTTCCACTTCACAATGAGGTCATTTAGCAGACACTTTTATCCAAAGCAACTTACAATTACATGCTGCTATTGCATTGAGCAGATAGGGGTTAGGCATCTTGCTCAAGGATGCTTACAGGTAGGCCAACTCTGGGGCTCGAACCCACAAACTATGGGCTGCCTAACCCCTATCTGCTCCATGTAATAGCAGCATTGAATTGTAAGTCGCTTTGGATAAAAAGCGTCTGCTGAATTTGAACATTTACATTAAAAAATAATATTGAGTGCAAACATTGTGAGAGAGAGAGAGAGAGAGAGAGATGTGTGTGTGTGTGTGTGTTGGGGAGATAGGCTAACCAGTTAATCGGCAACACAATTACATGCTTGTTGTGACTCCTAATAGAAGGGTATATAACAGCTGGAACGAATGAGCGCTGAAGAACCTCCATTCACCATTAATGACATTACGCAGTTCAGCTCAACAATTCCTGTGCACAACACAACGTACTGCTACAGCTACCATTAAGTTTGTAATATTTTGACACCCACACAACCCGAATTTCCCAAATCATGTTTTCAGGGCGACTTAGCCCCCCTCTGGTCCCCACATAGTTTGCACCCTGAAGCCAACCAGTAGCTTCAACAGCAGACTCGCAGGGCAATATAATAGCGTAAGGCACAAACAGGGGCCTCATTTTGTCTTCATTGTCTTCATTGGCTGCCCATCAAGCAAACAGCTTGATGGGCAGCCAATGATTCTTTAATTAGACAAAGAGAGAAAAAGAGAGATTATGCCTATGAATACAGAAAACTTACAGAATAATACAGCTTGGGAAAAACAGAATGGTAGAGAGAAAAATCCCTGTGGGAAAGCCAGTGGCTCGGATTCTTGGTTTTAATGAGAAGGTAGATTCCGATGGTCAGGGCTTGCTTTCCCTTTGTTATAAAGCTTCATGTAAAAACCAAATGTGAAAGTGAGTTTGACAGCTGCTTTAATGAGGCATTGCAGCCCAGACACATATTTTGGATCCCGTTGATGTACAGGCATTTTTTATTTTTTATTTTTAGAGTAGAGAATGTATGAAAATCTATAATTCTGTGTTAAACCTAAGGGTGCAATTAGTTTTATTAGTGTGTGGATATTGCTACAGCTCAGTACATCCAAAAGTTTAAACGGACAAGACTTCCTTCACCCACCAAACGGGTAACCGATATTTGTCAGATCTCTGTGAGACCACCAAAGGAATTCATAGGATATTTTGTGCTTTAACTGTGCTGCAGACCCATATTTAATAGGTGGATGTGGGCTTGTCGCGTAACCAGTGAAGAACATTGGTTACACACTAACCTAACCCTCAAACACACAAGCAATTTTGCTCCTGGATATTTTAAGAAGATTTGACCATTTAACTTATAGAAGCTTTTGGTAATTATCAGGATATGTGACAGCTCATATCAGTGTAGTTAAGAAATGATTGTGATTAGCACTGACCTCTGCATGTGACACAAATACTATAGCAGCTCAATTCGATAAATAAGTTAAATGGTGACTGACAGCTGTTTAACAAGCACGTGCAAGGAAGATAAATCAATGATTTGCTGCCAAGTCTCACGCTTTAACCGTGAGACTCACGCATTTTCAACCAGTTTACACGCCACACCTCGTATTTCTCACTCTGAGATCTGAAAATAAGTAAATATATATTTCCTCTCTTGCGCTTTCTCATGCTGTTCGTTGTTCGTGTGGTGAATGGGAGACCCTTTTCGCACGCAGCGCTGCACACACGTCAAGTTACCTTTTCTACAGACCGACTCTGTGACTAGAAACTTCCGCTTATGGCAAGCCGTTTTAACATTTAATAGCTAGACTGGATATATTTTGCAGATATCCATATCAACAATTATCAATTCAGATCTCCAAAACGTCATTCTTCCTAGGACAAATTGCCCTTCATGTGTAGGCTTACTAGGCTTTCAATTTCAGATATCTGCAATAGAATTCTTACTAGGACAAACTCCCATTTAAGATCTACAATCTAAATCTTACTAGTCATCATTTTAATATCCAAAATGAAAAATCATTCCAGATATCCACAATGTAATTTTGGATATCCAAAATACATTGTGACTAGTAAAAATGTCATGAATGGCCAAATTGATGTCATTTTTCCCAGGAAAAATGCCATTGTGGATATCTTAATGTTCTTTTTGACTAGGAAGAATTGCATTACAGATATCTGCAACATATATCCAGTCTAGCTATTAAATGTTAAAACGGCCACTTGTAGTTCTTAAGGTTTTTTAGATATCTTTTTCTCTTAAATGTAATTACTACTAGAACAATCAAAGTTGTAGTATATATTGTGAAATACAATTTCTACTAGTAAGACTGTTATTGTGGATTGTGAATTACCATTCGGACCAGTGAGAATACAGTTTTGACTAGGAGAAATGCTATTCTAAATCTAAATCTAGATCTAAAATGTAATTGCAGATAGGAGTATGGCTCGATTAAATTTTAAAACGACTTGCCATATCCACTGTCGGCTCAGAGGCGTGACAACAATGACCCCCCATTCTGCCTCCGTACCTTTTACACAGAACGGCGAGGCGGAATGAAGGAGCAATATTCTCGCCTTGAAAACGCTGAAAATTTAAAAAGGGCTACTGTGAGCTGAATGCCGTTTTTCAACAGAAGCGGAATGTCCAGGAACCACCTCATTTTTGATCATTCGAATTGTGTTTTTATTCTACAGTAAAATTGATACTGTGAGCTAGTAATGTTAAAGGGATTCAAATATAGCTATTAGCTAGATTTTGTAGAGACTGTGTGTCATTCCTCCATGCTGTGAGGCAGAAAGCTCTGGAACATATTTTTATCATTCAAACCTCTCTCGAAACCTCAAAGTCTCATTGTAAATAATTTCATGTTTCAATTATGTTTTTATGCCCAGGGAAAAGTTACACATACATTAAACATTTCTATGTCTGTTTCAAAGATGCCAGGGAAGGAGCAGAAAGATCTGTTTTCATTCTATGCAGCAAAGGTCATCCCCCTTCCAAAACAGTTGCCAGGTCAGTGGAGACAGTGGAGAAGGCCGTTAAGGAGACAGAGAAACAGGAAAAAAGCAGAAACCTTTTAGTGGAGCAGCCACCTATAGGTGTACTTTGAGTACACCTATAGGTGGGGTCAACCAAATGACATTCAACACCACCAGTTCCCAGTATTGGTGCTCTGACTTGTTTTTATCAGATTTTCCAATTGTTTTCATTTCTACTTTGCTGGTCAATTATGAACATGTATTGCAGGAAACTGTTTTTTAACTTGCAAAAATAATTGGGTGGGGGAGGGGGCCACCGCTGCCTAAACGTGCAAAATATTGGGTCGCTCTGCCCTAAAAACACATAATCTCACTCCGAAATGGAACTGTATATATAATATTTGTATACATACAGTACATGATAGACCGAGTGTTTTTATATTGTAAATGTTCTAAATTTCATAATAATTAATAATTTCATAAAGGATAATGCATCTATGTTCGTGTCATAAGATATTAACAATTGGAAAACAAGGTATTATTACTTATTATGTTACGGTTCTCAAGTTTTTTTGACACACATCCCCCAAAAAGAAGTATCTTATACATTTCCATAGCTATGAGACAAAGCTCTTGCTGTGCAGTTGATATTTCATATTTCATGGAGCATTTGATTGTGAATAGGGTCGGAGACAGTGCAGCCAGATGGCCTAACAGCCCGGTAAACATGCATGTGCCTTCTCGGCCTGGGATTCCATTATAGTCAGCAGATGACAGCCCTCATATACAAGTTGAAAATGAATACACCGGGGATCAACCAGATGAGGTCAGACTAATAGACTGGTGGAGAGAGCTGATCACCCCAAAGAGAAAGTCAGATCAAGGTAACAGGCTTTACAAGATGTAGGTTCTTCATGGTATGGTTTGAAATCGACTCTCTCTGAGATCAAGGGAGTGTGTGGTTCAGTCAATCCACTCAGAGCAGCTTTTCACAGTTTACTAGCTTGAATTTCCCCCTGCAGTTTGAGCACAGAGCTAGCTAGACGTGTGCTCACACAAGAAGTAGTATTAGCCGAGTTGTTCCAGAAGGGAGACTGATTGAAAGCTGATCAATCTGAGGTGTTTGATGCGGTCCTTTCTCTTTTTCTTTTTAAGCAGTCGGGAATGAGCCGTGTTCATGAAAGTGTTTAGCACGTGCTACTCTAGCCAGTGGAGGCTCATCCATTGAGAAAGGTGAAGACCATCCTCCCTAAAATTTCAGAAAAAAATTAATACACAAAACTTTAACAGATTCATCTGTGAAAATACTGATAATGTTACCATTTTAACACTTCAAAGTCACAGAAATCGGTTCCCCATGTCAATATAAAGACTCTAACCTTAACCAACCTTGCTGATGGAAGGCTGAATAAAACAGCAAACTGCTCTCAATGGGGTTCCTACTTTCTCCATTTGGAGGACTGAGGGACTGGGCACTGCTTTATGGGAACATATATCCATGCAACAATTACCAGCTGACTTGCTTGAGGAAAAAAACAGTTAGTTATATTTTTCAGGTGCTTTAAACAGGGGTTATCTTGGTGATTCCAGGCAAAACACAAATTTCTTCTCAGATATTATGCATGTATACACACCATAATTAAAACCCTGCCCAAATACTTTCCAATTTACTCTACCAATTATAAGTTTCTTCAGATAAAACGTGTCTTGTAGCAATATTTTAACATTCAGGCAGGCCAAATAAAGACCAATATGGATAGATAGCTTTAGCATTACAATCAAGTTAAACTCAACAGTCTGACTGTGCCGCATTACTTGTTTGGAATACACCACCTCAGAGCAACAGAAATGAAAAAAATACAGTCTCAGCTTCATTTTGGCCTGGCTAAATAGGCTAGGACACTATAGCCATGGATGGCCAAACATGTCAAAGAAGTACTGTAAATAAATAGAGCGTGGACAGAGGTCCGAGTGTCAGCATTGAACTCAGGAACACACCAGTCCGTGAAAAACTAGACAGCTGCAAAGTTACTACAACTTGTGCTATTCCACTGGAAAACCTGGTGAACTTTTTTTTACAAAGATATGTGCTTTAAGGGACTTGATAATATCAATATTTCTGTTTTGGTTGTAACATTAGAGCCAGTCATGTATTATCACATATGCTGAGGGAAGCAGACAGATCCCTGTTTAGTGACAATACACACAATATTTACCAAAGGACAGTGCGATTTGACACAAAACCTGTTGTAAGCTATTGTTATAGGGCCAATATTTACTCACCACTATTATTAATGGAGATTTCCTTTGTTGTAAACTCTTAAATTGGACCTATTACCATAAATGAGCAGGCCCTGTGCGTCTTGCCGGGGCTGTGCTCCTGACCATTAAGGATTTGACTCTACATAGAAAGGGAGGGCATAACAATAATAAAGGGATGTCGCAGCAATTCCTGGGTGTCTCTTTACAGACAGAAGACCTGCCGTCTGTGTTTGCACATCCGCCCCGATTCAGCATTCCTGGACTCGAGACAACCCATTGTTTCCACACTGGTCCCCACCCTCAGCAGGCTATCTGAGTAGTGTATTCATATCAGATCCTGGCAGTAATATGATATGCATGAAGCCAATGTGATTGTGTGCGAGAACCTGCAGCCCTCTGGGGGAGCAGGGGATGAATTCATAGATCTGCTATCTGCAGAATGCAGCCTCTGATATCTCTTCCAGCAAACTTAACCACTCTAGCACCAGATCTGATGGGAATTGGGGGGGGGGCGCACAAGAAGGAAAATAGCATCTTAGAAGCCGCTTCATTACACAAGGTTTTATTAATTGCTAAGCAGTTGCATGCGTAGAGAGAAAGAGTGAGCCCCGTGAAAGTACATTCCCTGGAAAGAAATAATGAAATCACCACACTTGTTCATCTAGCGTTTTTTACTTTGCAGCAAATAGTCAAATCACAGATATGACACAAGACCAGTTTTGTATAATAGCTGAAAATTTTTGCTTCGTGAAACATACCTCAAACCAATTAAGTTAATTGAATTAATGGCATACCTTTACCAGATCAAGTAGAGGAAAAATTATGGAATCACTAAATGAATCACAAGGATATCCCCTTGGAATATGGAATATGGAATCTCCTTGTAGTTTGCATTCTCAATATGTTAATTATTCTGCAGTTAAAAGAGAGTTCTTGCAGACCTTAACGAGCTGTTGGGAGGGTTATAAAAGGAAAACATACGGGTAGACCACGGAAGATGCCTTGAATATAGAAGATGCACAACAAAACGAATGAAAAACAAATGGGCGGAAACAGGAGTCAGAACTGTAAGAAATCGGCTGAATAAAATGGAATTTACATACAGAAAAGCCAAACGAAAACCAGCACTGACACCCAAACAGAGGAAAACAAGGTTACAGTGGCCTAAAGAGAAGCAATAATGGAGTGTGGAAGATGGGATGAAAGTGATATTCAGTGATGAATCACGAATCTGCATTGGCCAAGGAGATGATGCTGGAACTTTTGTCTGGTGCCGTTCCAATTAAACATATTAAGATGACAAAGAAAACAAGCATTTCCCCCCTCATCTATGATGTGGGGTTGCATGTCAGGTAAAAGACAAAGGGAGATAGCAATAATACCTCAACAGTCAGTGCACAGGTGTACATTGACGTTTTGGACACTCGTTCCATCCAATTCCATCGACAGAAAATAGGTTTGGTGATGATGAAGTCATTTTCAGGATGACAATGCATCTTACCACAGAGCAAAGAGTGTTAAAGCTTTTCTTCAGAAGAGGCATATCAACTCAATGACATGGCCAGCACACAGTCCGGATCTCAATCCGACTGAAAATTTATGGTGGAAAAAAAAAGGTCCGTGACAAGGCTCCATGCTGTAAGGCTTGGTCGGTCAACCGCTATTTGAGAATGTAGGAACCAGCTTGATGTAGAATATTGTTTTTTATTAGTTAAGTCCATAGCCATAAAGTCATGAAAACCCGAGGAGGTGCAGCAAAGTACTAATTCAGTTTTTTTTGTAAATTATTACATAATTTTTTACTCTACTTGATCTGGAAAAATATAATGGCATGTTCTTTGAAGCTGGCGCTCCTTAAAAGATTCTCCTTAAAACTACGGACAGTACCCAGTGTCACAACTTTAAAATCACATACTGCAAGCGGAATGGATTCATTTCACACTATCACGGCCTGTTATGAATTTATGCAGCACAGGTAATGCAAAAGTAGGTATGTGATAGGAAAAAAAG
>JAODLI010000034.1:0-12376 GCA_027575585.1 Percopsis omiscomaycus | reverse complement strand
ATCAAAGTTACCAGTATTAATTGGCTTGGTAAGCTTCATAAATATAACTTTGAACAAGACCGGGAAAAAAATATTCTCAGATTTCTATAGAGCCTTCCACACGAAAACCCTGCTAAAACACACCGTTAAACGGGCCTTAATAATTAACTTGGCGGAAAAAATACGCTATCTGGCAACACCAGCAACCAGGGTTGCACCGTCACATGAGTCATCAAAACAAAAAGCAGCATGCAGTCGACAAAGCAGCAAGGACGCGTTGTATGATCATTTAAACTAGTTTTATGACAAGGTCGGTGAGGATGGGAAAAATCTCACATTTCTGCCCGCCGGCTTTCAAAAAGAAAATCTGCACTTCAGTCACCTCCACAGCAAACCTTAAACGGCGTTAAAGCCTGGTTGGATAAGGATTCAAAATTGAATATGAAGATGAAATCTGACGCATAGTTTCAGTGTTAATACTGATCAAATAATTGCTGTCTGTGGTTCTATATGGGCTGCATCAATAATTTTGAAAAATAATTGCTCGCAACAAAATATGGAAAAAAAGAACTATGAACTAGTTCATTTTTGGAACTGTGAACTTAGTTCAATTTTGAAGTATGAACTGAACTAGTTCATTTTGTGTGTGTATAAATAAAGTATAACCTTCTGCCTGGACTGTATGATGTTGGCTAACTTTGTGTCTGCCTTGTCCTTCTCACCACTCTTAGTCTTGAAACTGCCCGTTGCAAATGATCCATTATCAGATTCTGCTATCTCCTAGCAAAAAATAGCGTCAGCCAAATGGAAAAACCCTCCCCTCCCCCCCTTTTTTTGTTTTGTTGGTAAATTCAACGTCGTTTACAATTCCTCAGTCAAAGCCAGAGTTGGGGATTTAATTCTCTACGAATTCCACCAACTATTACAGAGCACAATAATGTGATGCTTTTAAGGTGCCTTTTGAGGAAGTCCTCTACTAAATTACTGTTGGCAGTCTAGTGTGGGATTGTCTGAGGGACCTGCTCTGGGCTCTGTCCCATTTTTCATAGAAGACTTATTGTGCGTTATAATTGCCAACCGTGTCATCCATGTTGAACGTTTGCAGGCTCACTGCTACAGAAAAGGAGCTACAGGAGCACAGTTTATCCCCTTGGCTCTACCACAGAAGTTGCCACCATACCTTGTTATTTAAAAGCAGCTGTTTCTCAGTCAAATTTGATGTAGTTGTGGTACATGGGCGCGGGGTAAATTCCGCAGCGGTTCCACATCTGCTCTGGTACTGAGTTGTTGCTTGTAGCGCCCCTGAAACGGACCTCCTTGGTGCACACAGTGACTAATAACATGAACAACACACACGTCCTATGTTTGGCTAGTTTGTTATAGCTGCAATGGTGACTTTATTTATTTGGTAGCAATGAATGAGATCCTGTGTACAAAACGAGCCAGTGGCTGAACAATAAGCTAGTGGTTTCTTTAAGGAGACCGTTCCGATGTCTATTTTTAATTGCAGTACTCAAATTATCTTTATAAAAAATAAATGTCCAAAGAGTTTTCTATTTGTATTTTTTCTATTCTGTGGTTGATAGGTTTAATGTCTATTTTAATTACGTTATGTCATGCTTTAAAACAGTCAAGAACCACTTTCATCTTGGAAGAGTCAGGTCGGTGTTTAATGGGTCAAATAGTTTTCATTTTGGCATTAGTCTTGTAATTTGAAAAATGAATGTACAATGACCTGTGATGTCGACTGCCTACTTATACAGAATGTTTTCCTGTCCTGTCAGGTAAATGAGATTAAAGGTCTGGCTAATCTGGAGAATCTCTTGTCTCCTGCAGCTTTCAGCCTGGATACGGAGCAGCCCGATTATGACCTGGACTCAGATGATGAGGCCTTCATCACCAAGCTGAAGAAGAAGATGGAGCTCAGCCTTCTGCAGTTTGAGGAGATGATCGACCGGTTGGAGAAAGGCAGCGGCCAGCAGGTCTTGCTTTCTTCACATTATGCATTCTGTGTGTTGATGTAGTATAACTTTCCTGACAAGACTCTAGCCACATTTGATTGAAAACTGCAACATTCTGTATGATTTTTAAAGCTGTCAAATATGTATAGGGCTATATATGCTATACAAATACTTCTCTCAAATACTTCTCAATTATTCTCCTCTCGTAGCTGGTGAGCCTGGCTGAGGCAAAGCTGCTCCTGAAGGAGGATGACGAGCTGATCAAGGAGGTCTTCGACTACTGGAAGCGTAAGAGCTGCCAGGCAGGCTGCCTCATCCCAAACGTCAAGCAGGAGAAGAGGGACGGCTCAAGCACTAGCGACCCCTATGTGGCCTTCAGACGACGGACTGAGAAGATGCAGACCAGGAAGGTGGGTGTTGTGTCTGCCACACCTTTTTTATATTAATTGGTTTAGCTTGCAGCCTGTGTGTAAACAACCAATTGAAATGATTAATGCTGTGTATTCCAGCTCTCAAAATGTAAAGTTATGATTTTGACAGTTATTTTGACTTAATCTGATTGTTTATTACAACACAAAATAAAGAAATGTTTCTGGTTTGATTATTAGTACAATAACTGTACTAATATCTATTATTGTCTGTGGAAAATATCATGGAAAATGCGGGGGGGTGGGGTTTCTTTGCACATTTTATTTATTTCCATCTGTGTCTGTAAAGATCACCCAACCTGCTGAATCCAGTGGAAACAGTGTACTGATGGAAATATTCTACCCTACAACTGTAAATTTTAATACAAAGAGTTGGTCTGCCACTATGTGGCCAAGTGAAGTTTGTTGGAGACCTGTTGGTCACCTAATACAATGTCAGGCTCGTCTTTGTTGGATATACGCTTGTTTTTCACCTATCCCTAATTTAACTAGTTTCATGGTATCTCAGTTAAATTTAGTACCCTATTCACCTGTAGTGTCTGGCCTTAAAGCACACTAAAGTTCCTTATAAATCTTACTTTCCATCTGGACCCAATCAGAACCGTAAGAACGACGAGGCGTCGTATGAGAAGATGCTGAAGCTGCGCCGGGACCTGAGCCGTGCTGTCACTATCCTGGAGATGGTGAAGAGACGGGAAAAGAGCAAGAGAGAGCTGCTCCACCTCACACTGGAGATCTTTGAGAAGAGGTGAGGAGAACAGAACTATGTGTAGTTCCGCTACATTACTGTTTACAGCTGTTGTTGCACCTTAGTCTGAGAAATGACATTTCGTTCAGTTGTATAGAAATGAATTGACAATAAAATTGGCCTAAACGTATAGTACTGTAGTGAGACCCTGCTCTCTTGTGTAGGAACGTCATGTCTGACTTTGGGGGGGATGTGATGGCTGAGGTTCTGGCCCAGAGGGCGCTCGTCAAGCCCCAGATCATCCCACTGGTTCCCATCAACAACCAGTACCGACACCAGGACCACATGGATCTGAAGGACTTCAAGTCCAAGGTGAGCCCCCAGAGCTTAAAGCCTCTCTTGAAGGGAGCGGGGCCAGACTATGACACTATGTAACAAGAGTGCACATCTGGGGACATTTTGTTTTTACTTTGGCTTAAAGAGCAACTTGCAGGTTGACAACCATTGTTAATTTTTGGAAAATGTACTTTTTGCTTAATTGTCCAACACATTGTCTTTAAATCCACTACAATAACGTTTACAGCTGTTTTTTGTAAAAGTTTATAACTGCCTAAAAACAAAACTTGATTGTGACGTCACTGGGGGGGGGACTGCTGTCAAGATAGCTCAAGTTTAACAATGAAATGGGGATCAATACAACACTAGTTTTGACACAGAGGAAATCAATAATGTTCATTCTTACGGATATGACGGACCACAGCCAAAATAAATGAGCCTGCCAGGCGTCAAAGAGACAAGGAACAACCAAGGATTAAAAGAAATAATGGCCATCAGCAAGAAATTAATGTATTTTGTGAGGAGAACCAGTGGCGAATTAGGCAGCTGTTTTGGTGAGTACATGTACCGGTAAGCTAACGGTAGCTGATGCTGGCTAAGGACAACAAAGTTGGCTACTATACAATACTGAAGCAATACAGTGGTGGATGTGATTTTGTTTTATAGCCTATTGCGTGCACACCTAGGCCTCACTAATGCGTACACCACGTTGCAAACCCTAGTCCAGGTAGTTTGCAGGCTGTAAAATTCGCGTTAGTCTGTGCCATGATGAAGCGCACAACTCATTCGCTCAGCATTGGATGAAACGACAAAATAATCACTCAATTGTATTTGTAGATCTCTTCTGTCAACCCGCACATTTAAATAGGCTACTACAGGCTAGGGTAAAATCCCTTATAATATTTTGGCCATTTAATAGAGAATTGTACCACACAACAAACTACAGTACAGTATGCTACTAGAATGCGCAATGATCAGCTGGTAGGTTATATCTAGCATTGTTTAATAAATCTATGCTAGGTTTTACATGTCACATGAGTAAGAGGTCAGATCAAATTAGTAGGGGGGGTGAGATTAATTTCCTGGATCGACATTTTGTTGGCTAGGTGCTTGTGTGGGCAGATGTGTGTACCGATGGAACTGCACCTTCCATCAGTCTTACACGGCCATGGGTTCGAAATCCCATCCGGAACACCATCATCTCGCCGGGAACATAATCGTCCTGTCTAAAACGAGCACTGCATACAACCGCGCTTCTAGTAACGGATGCAGCTTTGAAGTCCCGTCTCTTCACCTGTACAAAACGCACGAAAGCTAGCTCCATTCCTGTTACTATTAGGAAAAATGTGGAGTCGATGTCCTGTCAATATTGTTTGTGCAAGATGCACAAAATGTAACCATGATGAAAACTACTACCAGTAGGCTAAAACCAAGACTAACTAAATACTGCTCAGACTCGTTATCACTGTAGCCTACTACTACACCGCGGTAGCAGGTCACCCTTGTGACATAATGTAACGGTTTTTGACTGCTTAAAATACAGACTTTCCGTATAATTTTATGCCTAATTTAAATCGTACACTGACTTTTCAAACGTTAAGTAATATTGTATGTAAATGTAGTGACATTCTTAACTTGCAAGTTGCTCTTTAAGTCTGGCCTGGTTTTATACCATAGTATAAGTCTTGCCTCACAAGACTAACTAGACTCTAAACCCACTGTGGTACTCCTCAGCCGGAGAAGGCCGAGGTCCCCCGCCAAAAGAGGAAGTACGAGAAGAAGCAGAAGGTGTTGCCCCTGGTGCCAGGCTCCGCCCACCACACGGGGCCCGCCATCTTCAACGCCAAGGACCTCAACCAGTACGACTTCCCCAGCTCTGATGAGGAGCCCTGCCAGGTAAACGTACACACATTCTTCATACTCTTGAATGACTTTGTTAGGGCTGCTTGATTATGGCATCATAATCAAAAATCATAATTGCGATTATTTTGGTCAATATTGAGATCACGATAACACTATTACTCATCGACTTTAGAAACATCATCCATTTATTGAACTGAAAAACTTTTCAGTTTCACTTTTAAATATAATTAAACTGAAAGGGAACTTATATTAAGTGTGCGGGTTGACTGCATGTGCGACATGCAGAAGCCCATTACAGATAGCAATCGATGTCTTGCTAAGCTCACGAGTAGTGTAATAGTTGTGGCTTTGTTTTCCAAGCATATAAATATTTTTCCAGCGACTCTTAATTACACTAATATTGTGCTATTGTTTGTTCCGATAATTTATAAGTACTTTTACTATCGTCGATTGTATTTCTCCTGTCTGAACAAACAGGAAATGCCGTAGTCTAGTAATACTCATGAGGAATGTTAAGTTGTAGTCTTGCTTAATGTTCAAGGCATATAAAAACCATTTATTTTCAGCAAATCTGTTAATTAAACCAACACCGAAACAATGCAGTGTCAGCAATGCACATTTTGCTCAAGGACACTTGGACTGGAAACACTAAACCACCTCATAACTTAATAAGCGAATGGGATTACAGAATGGAAAAGACTGAATCGGGCCTCTGCTTGTAAACCTTACCCTACTATTGACTTCCCCCTGACCTTTCTGTCTCCAGATGTACTCAGGCTCCTCAGAGGCTGAAGAGGAGAATGACCCAGACGGGGCCTACGCCTTCCGCAGGAAGGCAGGCTGCCAGTACTATGCTGTATGTCAATTGTTAATATCGCATTTTGTAGTCTGTGGACTTCATGGGCTTGATCCCCTGTGCACAGACACGTGTACCTGCATTGATCCCTATGATGCCATGTTTTCAGGCTTGTCAGGAACGTGTGGGCGGCTGGCCGTGGTCCGGATCCTGGGATGGAGGTCTGGCAGACGCCCGCTACCGCTACAGTCTCACCACACTTACCGTGCCACGCCGCTGTCTTGGCATGGCCCGACGGCGTGTGGGCAGAGGGGGCAGGTCAGTCACTTTCCTGTTTGTAAAACTGGTTTACCCCAACCAGTTCTTAATCCATTAAAGGGACCCTAAAGTTAAATTATAAAAGCAAAGTTTATTTTAGGGGTAAGCAGTGACTAAATCTAAAAACATTTATTTTGAAAACAATCTTCTTTTGCTGACTAGACTTTATCTCAGGACTATCTGGGTGTGTACTGGCCCCACTGACATTTCCCTCCCTCAAACACTTTGTTTTTCCTGACCTCAGCCTATTTTCATCATAACAGCCACATCACTCTGCCTTCATTAAAGTTTGAAGTAGTTGACAGTGGTTGAAACGATAAACCAGTATTGCGTGGGACTAGACTGTAATTGACGGCTGCCAGTTAGTGACGTACAGATGTTAATTTCCTCTCTTTTCCCAGGGTGCTGCTGGACCGAGCACACACGGACTATGACAAAGTTTTCCACTCGCTGGATCCAGAAACCCTTGACCTTCCTCTCTCTTCTCCCCCTCCTGCTCTAACTACACCTCGGTCGCCTGCCAGTACCTCAGAAATAAATACCTCGGACGGGAGCTCCTCCATGTTGACTTCCTCCTTCACAGACCTCAGTCAGATACTGTTGAACGTAAAGGCTTGCCGCTGGAGGCACTTCAGGCCACGGACACTACCCCTCCACCAGCTGGACAATGCCCATCCTCTCTTCAGGCGGCTGAGCCAAGGCCTCAAACGCCCGCTATGCAGCCCCCTGGCTGGCGCCCAGCCCGGCGGTGGTAGAGGGGCCCAGGGCAGGACAGTCCCTGTCGCTGGTGAGTGGATAGGAGATAGACGCTCCTGTAAACATGTTAACTATGGCGATAGCTTTGGTCTGTGTGCCGGTTTCTGTGACCACTGAGAGCAAGGTTTCCGCAGGTCCTTAAAAAGCCTTGAAGTCTAAAATCCAATCTGAATATTAGGCCATAAATGTCTTAAATACGATTTTGGCAGGTCTTTTTTTGGGATTATGAAGTTAACGTTACTTTTAAAGTTGCATTAACATCAGTCTCGCTTTTAAATGCATTATTGGTTTTGTTACAGCGTGATCAACACAAAATTTCCCAAAAAGTAGGCGCATGTGGGCTAATGTGGCGTATCCCTATCAAAACAATATCTACTTCTAGAAGTAATAAGTTAAAATAGTTTCTGTTAACATTACTTTCATCTAATATCTGTAAGTGCAAGTTCAACGAGATCTATCTTGAAAACCGCCCATTAAGTGCTTGGTTGAAATGAATTTGAAGCCCACTGCGCCTTGTTCAAGAAAACACTCAAATTAGGAACTTTGAGTATAAAGACAACTCTTTCGTGCCCGTGTGGAAAATTCAATTTTCTGGTGCTGGATGACCCTATATCTAAGTATATTACATACAATCAATGAGATATACATACAATTTTAATCAGAAGGACAAATTCTATAAAATGGTGTAAAATACATATGGTAATCTTGATTCAGTTATGAAATATTTTAAAATCCTCTCCAAATGTATAGCCCAAAAAATCTTCATTTCGTTCACAAACGAGTGGATTTTTTGCATATTTCTTTACAAGATGAAGAAAAAATTCGTGTATAAAATACTCAGCATTTTGTGTTATCTAACAAAAAAAACTGAATGGGAATATCCTTAACTGTTCAAAAAGTTATGATAAATTTAGTGATCAGTGTAAAAAAATATAGAAACCGTGATTTAGAATGTTTGTCGGGATTCCTCTTCAAACAGTCTCTTTCTCACCAAAACATATACATTAAAACTGATGATAAAAACAGACACAATGGTTTACATTTACAGTCTATTTATTTATTTATACAATATGTAAATGTCATATTATATAAGTCAATAAGAATGATATAACAGGGGCATAAGAATTGCATAAGTTCACATGACTAGACATAAAATGCACTTCAACAAATACAACTTACTACCGACTTATTATGAAGAAATTATGTTTAATATAATTAGTATAATATGAAAACAATGTACATATAAAATTAAGAATTGCAACCAATTTATAAAAGTAGATTACATAGCATAACAGGCCTATGAAGAAGAATAAACAAATACTCATACCCACATTCTCACACACACGTCTGTGATGGTCTTGTCAGCCTCCATCTGAAACATAAGCAAAACCATACAAATAAAATACTTTCTTTTCCTCCAAATCACAAAACGCATAGAAACACATGGAGCTAGGGAGACTATTGAATCATTCTGGGTTACAGGATCGCATCCGTCAGTGTCTTCACTAAATCCGTCTCTCACAAACTGACGGTTTCAGTAAATTGTTAATGTTGGATGTTATTTGAGTGATAAACTAATATCATAACAAACTTGACATCATCTTACCTTAGTCAATCCACCGGTGTTTTTGCGATACAGTAACGATAGGTACAGTGAAGTCGTCCGTCACCTATGTCCATCACCTGACCAGCAAAATAAAAGATAACGATCTAATTTGTACAGCTGGAACATACAAACTAATTCTAGACGACAAACGTCCTACAAAATACACTTGTATTTATTTTAAAGTAATTCTAAATAAATGTCATTAGAAGCAGATGAGAAAATTACATGCTAGCTCATGGTATGGTACTGTAGCCTCAGATACGCCATAATGTTGGCGCTGATGAGAAAGCATATTACTGTCATATAACCTGATTTCATGACTAAACATTTAGATAAATCATTACTTGAAACATTTTCAAAAACATTTTACCACAGTTTATCCAGCTATGTGGTTTCCTGTCGATGTAAATGCCAAGAAGTGCAGATTGGTCCTGTTAATCCGTGTCAGGCGCAATTCCTCAACTGACTTTTTTCCTACGACGTCCATCTTGAATTATCCGAAATAATCGCGTCATCAACCTCTTAACCAATCGTATCAAATTGTAGCTTATGTTGTCACCACTACGAGGCAGATTTCAGAAATAAAATCTGTCATTGGACAGCAAAGATGTAGGGAGTTTTGTCCTCGTTCGAAAAAGCATGAAAAAAAGCCCTTTTTTATTTTTGCTGAATAAGTGTTTCCGTGTGAGTTTTCTGTTTTTGCTGCACTAGCAGTGATCAACAGAAAGTAATTTACCTGCGTGCACCATGGCATTTCACCCAGTGTATAGAAGGGTGTCTGTTGGCATCCCATCACATCTGTCCACATCAGAGAGCCGCTCTGCTCAGCCTGGTAATTAAAGCCTGGGCTGGATAAATAATGGTATTTGTTATGGTATATGGACCTAGAGGGCCTGCTTGGCTACAAATAAAAGCTTATGGACCTAAAAGGAGCTTGTCTTCACCAAGGTTATTATAGTTTTGCATTTTTCTTTAGTTTTTATATTGTTTTGACTTTTTCAGTTTAGTTTTAATTGGTTTTTAAAGCAGACTTTGCTAGTCTCATTTTAATTTTTTGAAAATGCTTATTTTATATTAGTTTCAGTGCCAAAAAATGTTAATGGTGATCCCTGTAATGGGGTACAGCCGCTGGGAGAGGGTCTGACTGGGAGTGAGATGCTTTGCTGAAGCAAAGGCACAAATCACGTTAGGGATCTTTTGAAAAGCGTAAATATTTTCGGTTCATTATGAGACTATGGCTGGACAAATTAGACTGATATGCTGCCATAGTTAAGGTGATAAAATGGGGAAACACTGCTTCCCATAGGAAATCAATGGCACAGCCAGCGCGGTGTTTTTTCTGCTGATCATGTGTTGTGTGCTTAAGCAAAGGGAGACTGCCACTTCTAGGACAGTGTAACCATATCTTGTCAAATGCTTGACTATAAAGATGCGCTTTAACTTTCAATTTGAAGATCTCAAGTAGCACCCCTAACCTCTGCAGGAAGGGCGTTCCTCAGAGTACTGGGGCCTGGTGTGAGAATGCTTAAAAAGCAAATTGCAGGTTAAAAATTTCACTACATTTACATATAGAATATTGCTTAGAAATGAACGTTTGAAAAGTCAATGCACGATTGAAATGTTTTGAGACAATAATGATTTGAGAGGTTGAAAATTATGCGAAAAGTCGGCATTTTAAGCAGTCCTCTTAAAACTACATTTTTTTATTCTTTCCAAAAACTGTTGCATTACGTCACAAGGGTGACTTGCTACCACGGTGTAGTAGGCTACAGTGATAACGAGTCTGAGCGGTTGTAGTTTTTATTGAGTCTTGGTTTTAGCCTTCTGGTAGTAGTTTTCATCATGGTTACATTTTGTATGTGCAATTTGCACCAACACAATATTGACAAGACATCAAGACATTTTTCCTTATAGGAATGGAGCTAGCTTTTGTGCTTGGGTACGTTTTGTACAGGTGAAGAGACGGGACTTCAAAGCTGCATCTGTTACTAGGTGCAGTTCCATCGGTACTAACATCTGCCTTGGCCTCAGTTCTACCATCTGCCCACACAAGCACCTATCCAACAAAATGTTGATCCAGGAAATGAATCTCTCTCTCCCCCTACTAATTTGATCTGACCTCTCACTCATGTGACATGTAAAACCTAGCATAGATTTATTAAACAATGCTAGATATAACCTACCAGCTGATCGTTGCGCATTCTAGTAGCATACTGTACTGTAGTTTGTTGTGTGGTACAAGTCTATTAAATGGCCAAAATATTAAGGGATTTTACCCTAGCCCGTAGTAGCCTATTTAAATGTGCGGGTTGACGGAAGAGATCTACCAAAGATCTACAAATACAATTGAGTGATTCTTTTGTTGTTTCATCCAATGCTGAGCGAGTGAGTTGTGCGCTTCATCATGGCACAGACTAACGTGAATTTTACAGCCTGCAAACTACCGGGACTAGGGTTTACAACCTGGTGTACGCATTAGTGAGGCCTAGGTGTGCACGCAATAGGCTACAGGACAAATCGCATCCACCACTGTATTGATTCAGTACTGTACAGTAGCCTACTGTGAACGAACACAACGTTGGCTGTCCTTATCTAGCATCAGCTACTGTTAGCTTACCGGTACATGTACTCACCAAAACAGCTGCATAATTTGCCACTGGTTCTCCTCACACCATGAAAGTGCCAACTCTCTTATGCCAAGAGAGACAGGATTTGGATAAGAGATTTTTTGCATGTTGTGGTCCACAGTATACAGATGAAGTATCTGAGTTAATAGGAAGTAACAGGTTGTTGGTCACTTTCATAGGTGCAGTCTCAGAGTGGAGTGTTCTGGATTTAAATAATTAAAGTAAATTAAGAATCGGTCGATCTGCTGCATGAGATGGATGTGTTAAGTGTAGAGGGCCCTAAAATTGGTTAATGTTTATATATATATATATATATATATATATATATTAACCAAGCAATGGTCCTACAGAAATGGCAGACACACTCACAAGATGAGAAAATGTAGTACTGTAGGTGTTTCGCTGTCAAAACACAAATGTCCTGTTTAAAAAGTTGCTGGTCATAATGTCTGGTAATAATTCGTTTTTTTGTCTAGGACAAAATCTGGTAATTGCAGTCTAACGGAAACTCTTCTATGCACTACATCACCCCCACCCTGGTGGAGCTGAATCCAGACTTGGTTAGGTTATTTAGCATATATGCTTCTATCCAAAGCCAGGGGATACATTTTATCCCCTGCCGCCAAAGCGTCGGCAATCGCAAAGATGTCATTTCTTGAAGCAGTTGAGTTGTTCATTTTCATAAAAAAAATTTAATAAGCAAGAATTGACTAAACTATTTAAATTTAGTTTATGGGGTTTATTGATATATTTTGCTTTAGGTTATTTCATTACAGATTGAAAAGGGCAAATACATTTTAATATGCATCAATAAACTGTAGGTCTAGGCTACAACAAACTATTAAACACATTTAAACAGCCTACATTAACGAACATTAAGTAAAAGTTAACTTATTTTGGATAATGTGTTTTGGCGCTAAAGGAACTAGGGCTGGGTATTAGCAAGGACTTTACGATACGATGCATATCACGATACAAGGGTCACGATACGATTATATCACGATACATTGCGATACAT
>JAODLI010000033.1:0-12377 GCA_027575585.1 Percopsis omiscomaycus | reverse complement strand
GGGTAAAGGAAAGCGCTTGAGGGAATATAAGTAGAACTAAAGCATCCCAGGTGAAGTGTGCCCCCTACAGGCAACAGTTGGGTATTTCATATTCTTGCAATCTACTATCTACTTATATCTACATTGAGCTATAGCTATATAAATAGTATACAGCATGGCAATTTTAAGGTTACAATTTAGCATTAAAAATATTTTAAATATCACACATAAATATATACATTTCATATTTTTGATCATTGTGAAGAGACAAGCGGCTCATCCATCAGGTTTCCCTTGCTTAGTTCTCCATCTACACCACATATTACCTCTTTCATTAATATGTGATGAGAAAGAATGTCTCCAAAGACCTCAATAGGCAGAGGCATTGTTTCTCTTTTAAAGTCATCTTGGATAGAAGGAGCAAACTTCAGAGAGGCAGTGATATGTCTAATAAAAAGAAGTCTCCCCCCCCCTTCACACAACGTATTACGAATCTAAATGTTGACTGAAGAGGGTCTGATTTGCTCTCTGTGATTTTCTTAAGGAATAGAAAAACTGTAGCGTGTTTACACTGTAGCTGTGTAAAAGCTACAAGAAGGCTCTCCACTATCCAATGCCATTTTGGGAGGCAAAAACTGAGGTTCAGTGTTTCATACAACAGTTTGGTTGAAAGGCATCAAACAGAAAATGTACGACTTAAAATCAAACCCATTTGTGGTCAGAAGAATTGCTAGACTGGCAACATTCTTGTAAAATTGTTATATTTCATTAGAGTTATTTCAACAGAGGCAGCGGAGAAAAGATTCTCAAAAGAATCCTTCATAAGTTAGACGTCATTGTTCTAAAACACAATTCAATTACTCAATTACTTCTTTTATTTATGAAATGTATTAAGAAAAGCAATATGTTAAACTGTGAATTACACTATGTTACCAAAAATGTACTTATAGGTCATCCTTAAATCAACAGATAATATAATGTTCCATTATCTGTTAATGGATAATGGAATATTAAAAAAGCCACATTACAAATCTGTGAATTTAGAATTAAAACATAATAGAATGGAATACAATAGAGTAGAATATCATAAGATGCATGTTGTAACTATGTGAAAATAGAATATTACAACAATACAAGTTAATCATATGACCACGATGCTATCTAACCCCATTTTTAATCGTCAAATTAGGGAGAAATTCAAGACTAAAAACTTTGTTAAAAAAAACAACAACTAGTAGTTTTTATGTAGAGATTCTGAAAACTCTGCAGCTTAAAACTCTACAAATGTCTAAGGAAGAGAAGTTATCTATACCCTGGCACAACTTTAAAAATCGACCATAACCTATTGGCTATTCCGCTGTGCTGAGACCACGATGCAGTGCAGAGCAACAACACAACATGTTCAGCTTTCCTTATTAGAGCAGATTGCTTATTGCCTACTTCATAGAGAGTTCATATAGTATATCTGACAGCAGTAAGGGAGAGTAGTACAGATGAACCCCTCACTAACACTTTCCTGACGCTAACTACTGTCCCCCTGTGGTTTCAGCCTCGGCCAAACCTTTGAAATGTCCTTCAAGGCGTGAGGAAACAACATGCACACCGCTTTGGGTAAAATCCTATTTGTACTCATATAATTACACTCTAAGAAGTTGGAAAGTTCAAAGTTTCAAGACCTTTACTTTTATTTCTCTCATTTCTGATATTGATTAGCGTACATGTAAGGCTCGCAGTTACAGACAACAAAGAGGTTTCTGATTACGTTCTACGCCTCAGAAAACTTTTAATGTTTCATATTTTACTCACTACTGTTACTGTATCAAGGGAAGCAATCAAGAGAATCCAGTCAGTGCATCTCACAACCTACAGGCGTTCTGTGTGTTTGTGTTTTTTTTTTTTCTGTATTTGTCAAAAGGTGATAGGCATTATATATATTTAAAAATACAAAGAAACACAACCTCATCAGTGAATACATAATTAAATAATTAAATAATTTAGATTTCAACTGATTTGGAAATTGTACCCCAAGCACTATGTTAAATCAAGGATTACGGTTATAAACAAAATTCAATCATATGTAACCAAGAGTATGTACAGTTGTATAGTTGTATAATAAATACACGCATTTACAAAATGTGTTATCAGTAATGTTTCACAGTAGCCTAGGTCCTCAAATGTATATTTTAGATGGTATGTGTGAAAAGGTCAAGTTTGTTGCAGAAAACTCCTACTCCCTTTCTGCCCTGACTGTCATAAAAGGAAGGCTACCCATCATTTGAACTGACCTCTTATGGTGATGTGGTCTGTGCAGGAGGAGCAGTAGGGGAGCCACAATGTCTGGCCTTTGCAGTAATCAATAAGACTGTCCAACTCCATATCGCCAGCCAGTCTTGCTGCTTGCTAGGAAGAGAAGAAGAAGAAGAGATGAAGAAAATGGATATTTGAATCAGACACAGATGTATCATTGTTATTCATGCAAAGAAAGGCAGGATCGAGTTTGCAAGGGGATAGATTGAATGCACAGGACTGGTTTCGTGGACATAAGTGCTTCAGTGAAGAGCAGTTGCGGGTTAACTGCGTTATGCTTATAACAGAGGAAGGCAAATGGTGTTTGTTGTAATGGTGTTTGTTGTAATGTGAGCCAACGTCTTACAAAATTAGGCTGTTCCACGAACTGAGCTTTTATGACAGTCAATGCAATTAGGCGTACTTGTGATCGCTGACTGATTTTTTTATTGAATGGGTATTGTTTCTTGAGTTTGTTGTCCTTATATTGGTCCAATATTAGTAGAAATATGTGGATTTCAACAAATGTGGAACCAGATGTGGCAATGACAAAACGATAAACCAGCATACATATGTCTTTATGTTAACATTCATGCTGAGAATGTGGGAATAATATTGCTCTTGGTTTGCATGAGCAAGTTTCTTGCGGCGAGAAAACAATGTGCTAATTATAATGTCTCGCGTTATTAGCTCACGCAGGTTACCAAGGGAACGGGAATTTAGGAAGCTGCGCCTGTACGCTTGCTTTAGCTGGGCGACAATAACATATGAGGATAAAGACGTAAAAACTTATCAGCCAGTGTCATTTTCCGGCGAATGAGGATAACGCGCTTTCCACATCTTAATTGAGGAAATGGACAGTAAATTTATGCATTAACATAATGTTTGCAGTGTAGCGTTATCTGCAAAGGAGTTGATGTGTTAGCCAGCTAATTTAGCAGCTAGTGGTAGCCCTGACATTGTCGCTGTTACTGCTAAACGGCACTGATAAGGTTAGTAGATTTGTCGAATTGGGCTATCGTCTGTCATCTGTTAACATCATCTGTTAACATTTCGACCAATTTCAAGTAAGTTAATTTACGACTATGTTGTTTTACACGTGTTTCCTGTTACGTTCGCTAAGCCAACATTAGCGTTCTCCTCAAGCTAACCCTTTAGGCTAACGAAACGCATTGACAGTTGGCGCGGAAAATTCAATAGCAGCTTCACGAGATAAACCCTGTTAAGCTCAGCACAAGCATCTATCCACTGCAAACTAACCAGACTACAGAGTATATACAGTCTATCTTTGTTCATTTGCGCGTTGCACTGTATCGCCCTATATGATAATGTGTATATTTTTCTTTCACCGCACAGGTGCAGGGGTCACCCTAGCTAAGATTTCACAACATGCCATCACCACAAGTGCTCCAACCAGTTCTAAAAATGAAGGTGAACGAACTCTTCTTCAAGTGGTGGAGCGAACCGACCACACAGTTAGTCCTCAAAGATTATCTCCAACTCATCAAGAGCGGGCAAAATATTGACTTGGAGGCCAAGGATAAACGGTCGTTACACTTCAATGAAAACAACAATGTGACATCCCAGAGGAGCCGGGCAGAGAGGAAGGCTGTGCCTCTCACGAACCCCTCCAGCCCCCTGCCCACGCACACACTGCCCTCTGGGTGCAGCAGTAATGTCAGAGTGACAGGACCCAGTGGCAGAGTCCTTCGCCGCTCGGTCAGCACAAAGAAGGTAAAACGCCCAGGCTTTGTCTGTTGACAAAGTCGGCATGAAGTAGACATCTTTTTCTATGCTACTGTTAGTATATGCTGATTAATGTCTTGTGGGAATGTTAAATGCAGCCTTGTACTCTCTGTGCCTGCACAGTAATCCCAGCTGTTATGACACAATAGACGGTTTGAAACGCAATTTCGGACAGGGTTATATCTTGGGGCTTAAACGTACTGTGAGGTTGGCTCAATAACAACACGCACACGGGGTGTGTCATGCTAATAACGTGTTTCTTAAAAACACCTGTGAAGAGAAGGGTGTGGGGAGAGCTCACATTATCAAAACACATTTTTGTCTGGCAATGTTTCAACACAATCTCTACTGGAACAACTCTGTTGTACCTGCAGTTAACTGGTGTCATGGAGCTGGTTTGAGAAGAGCAGCATGGGTCAAGTCTGCCAATTTGGCAGACTCATCCGGGACCCATAGTGCAGTCAATCCGCTTAATCAAGATCACTCGGTTAGATTAGTGGGTGTTTATGGGGTGAAACTACAGTGCTGTATCTCCTGGGAGCTGGTTTCCCCAGGCCCACCACAAGAGGCTGCTGAGTAGCTTACAGCAGCAATCTTAGGACAGTCCTTGTGTAGCACGGTAATGTGTCATGTCTTGCCTGTATGCATGTTTTTATGCAAACTCATCATTACATTAGTTGATTGCATTTCTTGGTTTCCTTGGGGACCAATAAACTACCTGTCTAACTTTTATTTATTTATTTATTTATTTATTATTATTATTATTATTATTATTATTATTATTATTGTAATCTATAGCAGTCTCTAACTGTGTGTACTCTAATTGTCCCGGCCTCAACTACTAGTGTGGAGTGTAAGTTCAAAGCATCTGAATCCAGTCTCCTAAATCCTCCCCTGGTCTGTACTGACCAGGGGGCAGGATAGTCTAGTGTTGTAGGTTTTGGACTCCCTGCCGGAAGGTCAAGCCCCAGAGGTGGCCTACCTGTGAGCATCCTTGAGCAAGATGCCTAACCCCTATCTGCTCCATGTAATAGCACCATGTAATTGTAAGTCACTTTGGATAAAAGGGTCTACTAAATGACCTAATTGTATTTAATTGTAATTGTACTGATGGTCTATCTTCACAGACGGGCCCTTTTCAACTAAATGTTCTCCATCACCAGTTGGTCTTGGTCAGAAACCAATGAACAAAAACAGTTTTGACTAAAAGATACTTAATGTTCTGTAGACTCTACAGAATAGCTAACAGCTAAAAGAGCCAGAATACAAACGAAAGGGTGGATGGGAAGACCAATGATATAACAGCTCTGTTCTTTGTTGAAACTGTCTTTCTCAAGAAAGACATCTGCTGGCAATGAATCTGCCATGAACTTTCTGTCTTTCTTTTTTATGATGGTGGGCCCTTTGTGGCAAAAATGGTAAGAAGATTGACAGATGTGCGGGAGCTGTTTTAATTTCCACATTCAGGTCCCCTTTCTTCTCGGCTCGTGACCTGACCTTTGACCCCACTTGCTGTGGCACCGAGCAACTGCTGGGCGGCTTGTGTGTTCTGCTGTGACGCGTAATGGCATGTGCCCGCAATGTGTCACTTCATATCAAAGGCGCTGCAATCCACTATACACTAATGCTTCTATTTAAAGACCGCCAAAGGAATTCCTGAATACAAATACATTCTCCAAAGGATTAGTGAAAAATTCAATTAACGTCATGCTGATGCTGTGTGGAACAGCTGGTCCAACTTTGACACCAGACACCGATATAGATAGCCTTGGTTCTCTACTACTGGCATGACATACTAAGAACTGAGTCGGTGATATAAGGTGTGGCAGTAACGTTCATACCGCATGGAATTCACAGTACAAGTACTCCTCATTGTCAGAATAAACGACAGTCCATTCGCTCTTCGTCCTAACGAAGCCTGGGCTTTCACTTCTGTTATTTAGCTCAACCCCTGTAACTCTGTGGAAGAGGTGGCAAACCCGAGACACAGTGGAACTAGCCCTTGACACGTACAGTGATAATGCCTCTTGGTCTTCTAATTTAAGATGTAACCTGCTCACAGCATCTTTGGGAAACGGGCTACTTATGGTGATATGACCTGCATAAAAACATTCAGAATTATTTTTGTATATTGAAATGTTGCTGCTTTCAATGTAACATTCTTGGTTTGGCTTAGCGACCTTGAATCTATTTGAGGCAGGGGTCAAGGGTCATGTTATTGCTGGCCTGACCTATCACAGACCCCAGGTGCTGTACTGTTTCTCTCAAGACTTTTTTTTGTTTTTTTTTTTTTTAAGGTAGAGATGTTTTGCGTCTCTTCATGTAAAGTGTCAGTACAATTGCATGATTTATTTTTGACTATATATACTACACTTTATTTATTTCTACACGTTTTCATTCAGCCAAATTTTAAACATTAGACTATACCCTACTTATCAGAAGGAGATGTGACAGGCCTGCTCCTTCCTCTTTGCTTTCACATAACCATTTTAACTAAAGTTGCACAACAATTGCTGAATTACATTTTCCATTTTCCAATTAAGTTTTCCAGCCTGACTGGTCTATGGAATGATGTTGTTTTACAGTCAGAAGATGCCTGCTACTACTATGCTATGTCTGTAGCTTATCTGTAGCCTTAAAAAGTCCATGTTCTGACCCTTTGCTCTAACCGTGTCGGGGAGCATGTTGGCTTTTGCATTATCACTCTTGTGCAAGCCAGTTGATTTGCTCGCATCATTTTCTGCGTGTTGCTGACCTTCCCAACCCCATGGTCCCTGTGATGTGGGTCCTATTTCTGGCCCAGGTTCATGTGTCCTGAATCCCTGCCTTAGCCATCAGATTGGGGATGTCTGGTTTTCAATATTGCCTCAGTGCTGTGGACATGCTGTTAAATATCTATCTCTCTATCTATCTATCCACATATGCTGTTTTTTTTTTTTAATGTTAGTATAATGCTGCTGCTATATTAGCTGGCAGACTCCAATAATTGTGGACACATTGACATGGCCTATTGACAAGTTTTTGGAAAGACCCTCTGGGAAGAACTTTCCTTGGATTCCGCCAACCCTTCTAACTCCTTGGGTTTTGTTTTTTCTGTACCACTGTAATCTTGACAGTTGGAACCATGTCAGTAATTGTGCTATGTGACCTGGGTTTTTCCATGCTAGTCTGATGTACTGCTCAAAGTTATGACATCTAGACTTGCCACTGATCACTGAACACCAGGCCGTGTATTTCATAATCTGATATGCAATGACCTGAACATGGCTGGACATTTTAGGAGTTCTGTTACAGGGACCCATTAAAACATTGTCAGTGCCTCTCTGCAGGCCTAGACAGTCGATGGGGCACTGTTGTTTGGACAGACTGCCAACAATGGCCCTAGGCTGAATTGGTGGCAAAGCTCATTGAAATATATCCACTCTGGTTTTCCTAAGGGCACATGTATATGCGTACCAGCTTCATGCCCTCCTCCAGCAGACTTCCATTCAGAAGATGGCGATCAGTGTTTGGAGGCTGATCTCCTTTTACCACATGTCTGTATGTTAACCAACGCGTCATTATGTTCATCATCATCATAAATAATAATAATAATAAAAAATCAGTTTATGGAAACTCATTTCATGTTTGGTATACTCTAACACAAACACAGCCAGAACAGCATTACGTGCACTGACGGGCCCATTGTGGTCATCCTGGGTTTATTCTGGCTCTGGCGCTTTCCTTTTCGTATTCGGTTTAAACTTGACGGGCGGTGGTCGCGTGGCAGATGGCGTGAACAGCACTAGCACACAAATGGCTTATCAAGCAAGTGCTGTATCCTGCGTGGGGGCATGGGGGGGCATGGGGGGGGGGGTATGGCCAACAGGAATTGGGTTTGAGCTGAAACCAGTGGAAGAATGTGGACTCTGTGATCTCTGTCATCTAAAAATACCTAGAATTTTAAGTCCCCATGTGCTTTTCTCTTCACACACAGCGTCAATAACGACCTGTACCAGGGCACTTTCAAACTCTCTGCACGCTACCGCACACAGGTAGCAGTTTGTTCACGTAGAGCCCACCATGTACATTATTTTGGTCCTGCGTTACACGCGTGTTTAGGTCTTCTTTTTAATTAGTGTGTTTTGTAGAAAAACAATAAGTCCTCCTGTGAAAGGTGTTTCCTTGTGCACAGTCAACTGGGCCCTCCCGCAGTGGGGGGGGAAAGCCCTGTGCAGTTAGATCAGTGTGTTTTTAAGAGAATTGATATAATTGCTGTCAGTCCAGGACAGGAGCTATTGAGGGTAGATGTTTGTGTGAGAACTAAAGATACACCCTTGTTTCTCAAGATCTGGTTTCCTCGGTTGTCCAAACAGTGCTTGCCGGCGCTTTTAATAGGCGCCGACTGTTTGGGTCATCATTCTTTGAATTTGACACTTCCCCCCATACCGCCGACTATGGTCCGTCAACTATAATAAGACAATGAATGGCTGGCAGCCCTGGCCCGCAAAGGAAGGCAAAACAAAGAAAGCCCACCATTAGATGCACAACCCTTCCGGATAAACAGCCATTATTTGGTCTTTTGGCATTCATTTGCCTTGTAAGCTTGTCTGTTAAATATTTGAATGTATTTTCTTTGAAACAAAACAAATACTTGATTCCAATACTTAAATGACATTAAAAAGAATAGCTTGAATTATTGTTTGATCAGTGGTTTGTAAAAACTTTAAAGCTTTAAAAAAAAAAAAAAAAATACCTATCTTAAAAGTAATTTTTAAAAAGTTTCTGAAAGTGTTGAAACGTTCTGGGGACCAGAGGAGTGGGAGCCCGCACGCAGGCCCCGGAGCAGAGGCAAGGATCCCTCTGAAGCCATCAAGCTTGAGCTTGTCATCTTGACGCTCCTCTGCATCCCCCTTAGCGCTAACTGTGGCTGCTGCAAGCTGCAACAACAGGTCTGTCTCTTTACATAACCTTCTATGAGCACAGAGGAATGCCAAACTGGAAACTGGAAAGGGCAGATCCACGACACATGCACAGTACACACACCCCTCCCTTCCCACACATAACACTTATTGACTCTCTCTCTCTCACACACACACACACACACCCTCTCTTCTTATCTGGTCAGTCACTTTGAGGCTAGGGCTCCCTTACCACTGTGTAGTGTGTGTGGACGGCGAGAGGGCATCAGGCAGCGGCCAGATCTGTGGCCAGATCTGGACTGGGGGAGATAGATAGAGAGAGAGAGAGAGAGAGAGGGATAGAGAGGGAGAGTCACACTAGCAGCTGCCGCCCTGCATTAAGAGGCTGACATAGGACGACCACAGGAAAACAAGACACACAGGACTTCTGCTGCTAGGCCGTGTTGCTCACAGAACCGACACCGGTACTGCAGGCACTGCACCAACAGGAGGAATAATATAGGATTCGGTGCGTTTGTGTGCGCGCCCCCCTTTTCCCAACCCCCTCCGTCCTGTCTGGGGCGAGGATGAGGATGAAGGAGCTCTCCCTGCGTCAGGACCCTGACCTGAGGAAGGAGTTGGCTCTGCTGGCACGCGGCTGTGACTTTGTCCTGCCCTCCCGCTTCAAGAAGAGGCTCCAAGCCTTCCAACAAGGACAGGCAGGTTTCTGTTTCTGAACCGTCTCCCATAAGGGAAGCTGGTAGTCGGGGTTAGCTGCCTGTGGCATTACTGCAATTCTCGTCTGGTATTACAGCTCCCTCTGAGATGGTCACAGCTGCATTTACTCAGTATGAGGTGGAACTATGGCTATTGTTGTAGTCGAGGCCAGGTAGGGTCAGCTGTAGTTTTGAGTGGTCTCCAATTCACAGGACATTTAAGACATGTAAACCATTTCATATGACAAAACACTTGAAAAACCAAAGGCATTTTGGGTACTCAATGCTAGGCCTTCTAAAATGCAGACATTGTGCTGCTACTTTCAAGTTTTGTTGTGGTCACGTTTTTGTTTCTCCTACCTTTTCATTTGTTCTGTAGTTGTGGGGCCAAGTTTGTCCTTGGTGACTCATGTTTCCTTTGACCGTTTCTCTGGCCGTGGTCGGAACGCACGGCTGGGGATGTACAGAATATCACAGGGTTTAACGGCTGTGCTTAGGAGCATGGGAGAGGGAGAGAGAGAGGGATATGGTTAGTTCATGCAGGACGGCGGCAGGAGATGTGTCCTTTTATAGCCATGCCTGACACCCGCATGTATGGGGCAGAGCAGATGAGCAGTGTTTCTCTCTTGATACTGACTCTGAGCGGGATCCCACCAACACAGTGCCACTGAACATTACCAAACGGTCAACATGAACAATGTACACATGCCATACTGGGGCCCTTCCTGACTGAACCGTTGAACCCCCATAGCTATCTTTAACACTGGGGTTGATGTTGTTTCTGAAATGCATTCTGTAAGTGAGACACTGTTGCAGACATAATGACGTGTGTATTTATCAGACCATAACATGACAGCTGCCTATGTGTAGTTTTTTTTTTTTTTTTTTTTTTTAAGCAGGACCATAACAAACTCATGGTATTTTTATCTCTTGGCCTGTGTGTGGGTGTGCTTCATGTGCTTATTAAAGGCCACAGAGAATGATGCAGTGGGCACATTCTTGAGTCATGTAAATAGTCTTTGGGAATGAGGTAGTAATTTGGAGCAATGCATCAGCCAACCCAACTGTTTCTAGTAACCGGCTAACGTGTGTTGCGCTGCGGCCCACACACTGAGATCCTGTTGCCTTTGCTCTGTTTTTGTGTGTGTGGATATGGAAAACACCTCACTGATGCTAACTTAACAGCTTCCTTCCTGACTGCCACAATGGAGGCTTTGTTGTTGGGTATGTTGGGTGTTTGCTATGCTCAGTAGGTCTATGTAAATCATACGGCTGTGGAATCAAATGGATCATGACAGGTAGGCCTGGCCCTCATGTTATTGCATGATGTCATCGTTGTTTGACTTAAACGGAGAGGTCGGCCTCCCCACTGTCTTAATACCACATGCCACGCAGACAAAGCTGTAACTAGGCGGAAAGCAGCATTGGGCGACACACACACACACACACACACACACACACACACACACACACACACACACACACTCTCTCTCTCACAGCTGTGTGCAAGCTCTGACATACTTGGGGTTTTAGGTTACTGAAGACTGCGGCCCTGTGGAATGACATTCATAGCAGTTAGTTGGGATCGAATTGGACAGATCGAGGGAGCAAAGAGTAACTGAGCTCAGCCTTCTATCCAATAATTGCTCATAGACAACAGACCCCTAAGAGACACACGCACACACACAGAACATGCCTGCCTTGCTGCTATCTCCAGTGCTGCCATTGGCAACTGCTGTTTTCCTGTAACCAGGCCTGCTATTTAAACCCAGCCACAGAGGCTCTGTCCCTTCTTACTCTGCATTTCTTTGTCATGCTGTTGGAGGCATATTTAGCCTTTTGGTTTGCCCGTGAGCCCTAAATCCAGGTGCATCACTGTGCTAACAGGCACACTTCTTGTATTGTTCCAAGTAGAGAAACCTGGATGACCTTTTTGTTGTGTAACTTAACTCGGAATCAATTGACCATGGTTTGGACGTCCTGACCGTAGCTTACTAGAGTTTGCCTGCTACTGACTAATCTATATTATAGATTTAGTTTAGACATTGTTTTTAGTTTTTCCCCCCCACATAAATTTTTTGGCCCTGTCCACTGATGTACAGTGTTATCCTGTATTTCCATTGCGCTCACTGATGAATAATGCCATTCATTCATCACAAACAGGGCTAGGTCTATATTGGTTTCCAGTTTGGGCCATAATTATTGTAAATGGGCTGTTCTTCACATGCCAATGTCAGTTTACACATCCTAATTGAAAGCCATTACGCATAAATGGATAATGGGCAGCGATGGGAAGGAATCGTTTGCCGAGCAATCATAACTCTTCCCTAATGGACCTGGGGGAGCTGCGTGAGTGTTTTACCACGGTTAGCCCAGGCTGGTTTTCTTGGCTGTGAAGTGTGCTAGCATTTTGCTAGCGGGCGGGCAGGCGGCTAACAGTGTCTTCCTGTCCTTGCGTCTCTCAGGCCCAGGTGAAGCCAGCGGAGCAAGTCACCGCAGCGCAGAGTGAAAGCATTCCAAAGTTCTACTTCCCGTGGGGCCGGCCCAAAGCCAACCTCAACATAGACGGCCTCATTTCCAAGATTGAGAAAATATTTTCCCAATTCCCCAATGAAAGGGCCACCATTGAGGACATGGGGCAGGTTGCAAAGGTGAGAATGTGATTAGCAGCGCGCGGAGGCCTCGGCTGCCACCCAGCAAATTATTTTCATTAGCGCCATCAGCCTGAGACTTTTACAAATGTTAGCTGCTTTTAACCCCAGAGAAAAAT
>JAODLI010000032.1:0-12377 GCA_027575585.1 Percopsis omiscomaycus | reverse complement strand
AGGACAACACAGGATTAGGGGCAAAGGTCCAGTCACACACACACACACACAAGTATGTACACATAGACTATACCCATAAGCATGTGTATAGAGAGGCCTAGTGTGGGAACAGGCCGAGGGGCTCCATCTTACCCCAGCTGTCATAGAGATGTGTTTGTCTCAGTGTTCACATCCCACCAGGACAGAGCAGAGTGTAGTAACTAACAGAGAGAAGAGTCGTGATCACACAGCAGGCCAGCCTCTCTGAAGGCCTTGGGGAGCAATGTGTGTGTCTTTGTGTAAAATATATATTTATTAAAATATATTGTATATTTATAACATGTATGTAAACCAACAAGAGGGCCAGTTTGGCAAGCTTAGGTGACTGACGTTTGTACAGTATGTGTGTGCTGTGTGTGCGTTTGGGGCATCATAGACTGGGCAAAGAAAGGACAAAGACAGAACTAATTGATTCATTTTAACCGGACCAGAAGTGGTTTGAGAGAACATGTGTGAAGGCATTTAAATCAGCATCTGTGAAATTAACATCACCATCTGAGCCCAATACAAATATTTCCTTATATGCCCAAAAGTGACCAACCTTCAAACCAAACAAACAAACAAACTAACAAACAAACGTCATCTGATCTTAGAACAGCCTGTGATTTCCTAAATATAACCAAGTCAAGCCAGCTGCTGTGTTTATCATCTTTATTCTACATGACCTTTAACCTAACAGCTTGTAGGGACTGCCTCTTGAAGACGTAGGATTGAATGGTAGGATGACAGAAGAAGAGAAGGAGAGAGAGGGAGGGGGAGAGAGAGAGAAATTAACCAAGGTTAAACTTAAAATATCTATCCATCTGTACTGCAGGTTGTAAATTAGCTACAGCTTTCGTCTAAAAATATACACAGGATTAATGACGGCTGGGAATCATTTAGGAATTGCACTCTAAAGATTTCATGTCTCCTCGCTGACCATGAAGTATTCCAATCAAGCGCTTGCTGTTTAAAGGCAGGTCCAGGCTATCTAAACCAGCTTCATGCTAGGCTAACGTTTGCTACTCATAAATATGTCAGAGAAAGGCCTTGGCCTGTATGAGCCTGGCTCACCTAAGGGGCCATAGGGTATTGTTTGTGATGTGATACGTGAAAGTACAGTAACAGCGTGTTAAAATACTGTAATGTGTTCAAATAATGAAATAATAATAAATAACATACAGCTAGCACGTTGATTTATAAGTGAGCTATATTAAATAAAATTAAATCCACATTTTCATCTAAATATAGACAATAAATCCACAAAGAAAAGCCTTATAACTGAACCGGCTGCTTGATGCAGTGCAGGGTGCCTTGGAGGCTGACTCACCTCTGCAGGCCAGGTAGAATATTGATCGTGGAGTCTATACCAGTCGTGATTACATCTAGCCAGGGTCTAATCTATCGTAACTGTATGAATCAGAGATCATCATTAGGGAGTGGTTGGGGTGTTCATTTACTTGCCAGAAACCAGCTGGAACTTTTATTGATCGGGACAAGTCACCTCCACAGCCCAAGAAACACACCCATGAATATGCGAACACACATTAAATCAAGTGCAATCACACACACACACACACACACACACACACACACACACACAGGTGGCCAGTCTATTATAAGTGATTAGACCCCAGCGGTAGAAGGCCAGATTTGGCTCCTGTATCGATCCCAGGTCGGAACAGTTTACATCCCAGAAACCTACTACTGAACAGGCTCATAGCAGGGCACGGACACGAACCAAGTAACACACACACACACACACACACAAGACTTTTCCGGTTAGCAGGCCCTGGCGAGTGCTCCACTAATCATGTTCATATGACACTGACTGGCTCCTTTCGATACGTAGTTATCGACTCCTGCAGAGAGGCAGGATTCAGACACTTCATCAAAGCCCTTAGCAACACAGAAGCAGACAATGTCAAATAATGCTAAGGTCGCGCGGACTTTTGAGGCCAAAAAAATGGTGGCACAGGTGAGGCTATTATTTCGCATTTTCATTAGTTCCGCTGTTATAAAATGTTGTAAAATTGCTGATGCTGTCTTTAGAATGATAATGTATTTTTTGCATGTTTTGACTATACGTTAAAAGGAACCAAGAGATTCAATGGCAGCCGAAGGTAAAATACTATCTTAATTCTGTTCAGGTATGAGTAGAGTGGAGCTGGAACGCAAGCCTTTAACGGAAGCCTTTTTCCCCCATGTACTGAATATACATAAAAATTCTAGCCCACAGAAGCATCCCACAAACACTGAGAGCCACAGGAAAATTATTACCTTTGCAATGTACACGTTTTTAAAAAGTGAGAAATGAGCAGAACCAGGGCGCTGAGCAAGATTGCGGCAAATACATAACGGCAAGAAAAACGCTTTGGAGAAGGCGATCTCAGCGATCTTGGAGCGATCACACAGGCTGAGGTTTTCTGTTGGTTTGTGTCACCTTGCTCAGCTCCACTCACATGCATGTGTACTGTGCACAACATATGGAAATACCCAGCCCAAAATGGGAGGTTTGAAAATACTTTGGTAATCACTATGGTAAAATACTTATTACTATATCTTACCCCCTACCCCTTTAAAAGGGACACTCCTTGAGTGGTGTCTGGAATAAACCTTGAGGTGGAAACCAGCATTACAAAAACACTGTTTTAGTTTGAAACTCAACCCATATGATGTGCCGAGTGGCTGGCACTTCTCTCTAGTCGCCTTATTCATAGTATTGGAATGTTTCTATATCTTACTTAACTAAAATCATTCAATCACAGGCTTATGTGTAAAAAAAAAAACAGACATAAAAACACAGTCAGGCGTAAAGATAACTGTCTTGCCTTATCACTGTGCTTCTATTAAACAAACACATAAAACACACCCACACTGAAAACCCACAGTACCACTTGTTAGTTGTGTAGGTGCTAGGGCATGTTGTCGACCATGGAGGCCCAGACTGTGAGAGTGCAGGCGGCCTTCTGACGTCACCCGTGGTCTGTCAGAGGCTCTGCCTCAGTGGCACACAATTACAATTAGGTCATTTAGCAGATATTTTTATCCAAAGCGACTTACATGGGGCTATTACATGGAGCAGATAGGGATTATGCATCTTGCTCAAGGATGCTTACAGGTAGGCCAACTCTGGGGCTCGAAGCCACGACATTCCAGCTGGGAATACCATTGGGCGCGGGGTCCTGCTGGACTTAAAACAGCAACACATAGCCCTGTGGTCCACCCAACAATTAGTCTGGGTGTGCTGCATTGTTCCCTCAAATAACGGCAGAGCCATGACAGAACTACATCAGGAAAGACAAGGTGAGCTCAGTTCTACTTTAACTTGGCAGTCCCATACACAGTTAAATAATATAAAGTGCCTAAGATGATAGAAAATAGAGATTATTGGAAAATATTGCCCAGGGCATTGGTGACCGTGACGACAGTTAAAGTTTGAAAGATGGTTTCATGAAAAGTCATTAAAAGACACCAAACTCAAATAGAGAGAAGGGTTTAGAAGTGTGACTGTACTGTATGCATTTTTACATGCATGTTAACTGCATTTTCATCTCTGTCAAACCAACAAGTTCATCTTTCGGTTCACTGGCTTGCTAAAACACTGATGTTAAGAGCACTGAATTCCGGTGCAGTAACTAAAAGGAAACCGAACAGGGCGAATGGGATTTAGACGATTACAGGGTATTGGATAAATCCATTCCCCCTGCATTTTTACTATGCTATTATGCAGTACACATGTGGTCAATCCATCAGTCTGTGCTGAGCACCTATGAATGTGGCTGATTCAGCACTCGTTAGCTTCCCCCTCCCACCACCCTCCCCCCCTTTGAAGGCTTTTATTAGTGGGATGACATTATAAACACACTTTGATCTTGGCTTGCTGTCGTCATGGTGTTCTGAAAGGCCGGCTATAAAGTTAGTCAGATTTCCCAGTCTGCTCTGGAATAGTTACTGTGTAATTTAATGGCTCACTTTTAAGTACTGCATGGTATGGTGAAATGAGGGAAGATCACATGAGAATGTATACATGTATTGTAAAGGTCTGTTTTTTGCGTTGCAGTATATATTTTCTGTGTGACACACACACACACACACACAGTTATTGTATTGTTCTCTCCAATTCTGTTCTCTTTACAGTTTCTAATGTTTTTTTTTAAATGTATAATATTTATATGGTATTACAATATTTGTTATTTCTACCTCTATTATCTCTTACATCTCTTACTGTCTACAACTAGTGATATTTAATTCATCCATGTCTCATTTTAACTTATTTTATTAAGCGTGAAATATCTACTTTGTAAACTCTTAGAAGTAAGTTTTCAAGTTTTAGGTGTAAATGTGTTTAGGTTTTTTATTAATAAAATTGTATTACAGAGTTTCAAAATCAAACCTGAATAACGAAATCGAAACTGCCATTCATCGAGAAAAAAATAGCTTTTTTCGCGCAATATCACATGCACATGCAAGTAGTTACCCATAAGTAATTAGATGCATTACCGCTTTCGTTTCTGCACAATGTCAATGGGCCGGTTGACGGCGCACGGGGATCCGCAGATATTCCCATTGCGAACTTTGAAGTAGCGATCCTGGGCCGGGGGGTTCAGGAACACACAGTTGGTTGGTAAACTCATAATAGCCCGTCAACCCCACATTTATTCCGATGTGTCCTACTGCCCCTTCTCCTGGTACTGTTGATCAGCTTAATACGAGCTCTTTGCTTTCACTCCGTGCCATCCCGGCTTTTTCACGGCGCACCTGGGTTCTACTGACAAGCACAGAGACGGAGAGTCGAGGCAAAGGGAAACACAACGGGGACACTTTTCACAGAATTCTCGTGATAACTCGAGCGGCAACAGGTATCGAGGGAAATCCTCTACGGTATTTTTCATCAACATTCCTCAAGTCGAAACGATAAAGTTTCAAAGCCTCTTCTGGAGAGACAATCGAATTAAAAGAGCGGGTTCTTTTGTGTGAGTGACTTCTCTTCACACGTGCCGCGACCTTCCGTCCGGTTTCATCAACGACGAACGCTTTCCAAAAAGGCAAATAAACCCTAACAGAAAACTAAGTTATGTCGCAGACGTACAGTCTGAAGCTTCTCAATAGTGTGCATCCAAGAAAACTCTCTCTCCCCCCCTTCTGCGGTTCCACGCACCTCCTGCTCGCCGTCACAAACCAGAGGCTCTGAAAAGAAATGATATTGTGTGTGTTTGTGTATGAATGTGAGATAGATATTCTCGCGGTCTGTGTGTGAATGTTTGAGTAGGCCTATAATTTTGTCTGTGTGTGAGAGAGAGATAGAGGTTTTCCCAGAATGTGTACAGTAAATGTCTATTTGTGAATGCTATAGTTGGCTTGGTTGATGCTGTAAAACGTTGTCTTTTATGTGTTTTCCTGTTTTTGCGCGCGCGCACACACACACACACACACACACACACACCACTGCATAGTGCTAGAACTAAGTCAATTCATACTTTTTCCTCCATAAATAAAGAACTAAAACAACTATTGCACCCATACTTTTTAAAATTGATTCACACTTAACCCACAACATCCAGACACAAATAAAAGAACATCTGTGTTGTTCAGATGTAGACATGGTAGTATAAGGCGTGAGGCTTGCTTACCTCTTGCTATGATGGCCAACGTTGGTACTGGAGCAATATGCTGTGTGTGTGTGTGTGTGATTACCCATTGATTACCCATAAAAAACTGTCACAGTAATATTAGAAAAAGAAAGCAGAACAGTGCTGTACACCTGTTCTGTGCTGTCCATACAATTCACGCTGAAGTCTGTTATTACATATTTTACTATCATGCGCATTGAAACACCAGCCCTGAAAGTTTACAAGACTATTTGTTTATTCTTATTTATTTATCCTGTAGTATAGTATTCTAACTGGTGATGAAACAGTATACAATTCACAAAGTTGACTGCCCGTTGTGCTCAATATTGTTCAAATATTGTTCAATAAACAATGTCGAATGTATTATTTTGTTTTAATAAAAAAAAATGCATCTAAATGTCAGCTGGAAATGTGTAATTCCAAGTTCAAAACCTGTCACTGCATGGAGGAGTGCAACGTACCACAGGCTGGCTGCTGTTGAAATGGGCAGGTAAATATTTGTCTGTTGAGGGAGCGGGTTAGTGGCCCCAATCGGACTGCCAACTTTTCCTGTATAAATAAAAAAGGTTACAAATGTGGGCGCAGGTCCAGGATCAGCCGGATTAGCCACCATTGAGGCACTGAAGAATGGGGGGGCCGTGAAGGGACAACACAAATCTGTCATCTGCCAATGACAGGCGTGGGGGTATGACATTTAAAAATAGATTTGCTCAGTCAGCGCTAGAGCCGTTTCTGCCAAGCATCTGGGAATAACCAGGATAGAGGTTTGTGGAAACTGCAGGTATTCATTCAACATTGAAGTGGATTTTTCAACAGTATAGAATATTGTAGTGAAAAGTGACATAACAGCTTTTCACTCTCACTATTTTTTTCCCTTCTAGTCCCACAAATGTTTATAGTCCGAAAGAATCAATCTGCTGGTCAGGCAGCACTGTGGAACAGGTGTCAGGAGCTGAGAGGAGTTAAGTAAACCTTGGAGTATGTGTGTGTGAGTTCGTGCGCGTTTGTGAAAGATCCCTTGCTGACTGACAGACAGACAGATGCACACAAATATACACATAGAACCACTCCCAGCGCTACCACCCAACCATCTAAATAAACCCTACCTCCCTGCTTACTCATTTCCGCCCACTGTATGTTTGTGTTTCCAACACTAACCAGCAGTCCTACACCAGCAGTTGTCAAACCTTTTGACTCACGGCATCCCCAGCGAGGAGCGGTTCTTTGCTGTGAACCACTCCTCTTTTCGCTGCAGAAATGTAGTCACGCATGCAAACAGCGGCCAAGGTCCTTGCGCAACGTCCCTGTGAAATGTGTGGGGTCTCGATGCACACGGTTGGAGGTTTGGCTTGCCGGGAGCCTCCTCCTTACCCTTCCCCCATGACGCGTTTTGGGCCGCTGAGTAACTGTATCCAGAGCATGACCGCACAGCACGGCTGGCCAGCTGGCTGCCATGACAGCACAACCTCTGCTAACTAGAATGATCTGCTACATCGGGTGGCGGGAGGGCTCTAGCTCATGTGTCTAAAAATGTACAGTATGTGTGTGTATTTGTGTATGTGTCTGAGATCCTCAGGATTATGTACAAGTGCAACTTGGCTGTCGTGGGTGTCTTGTGTGTGTGTGTGTGTGTGTGTGTCTATAAGAGTTTCTACAATTGAGAATGTGCATGCTTATATGTTTTACCATGAAATGCTATCAACCTCCTTAGCCTACAGTCTTGCACCACCATGTGGGGAAAGTATAAAATGACCCAACAGCCAATGTGTGCATATTACGCTACAGGTCTTTTTTTTACCTCTGTCCTGTTTGTGTTTCAGGGAGGCCTGAGAGATTAGGAACTACCCACACCTGTGGAACTGGCCTCTGGTCTCTCCCTCTCTGCCCTCATTGGGTTGGCCATGTTATGGGTGACTACCATTCTTTATGTTTTGCTTTTACAACACATGTGCAAACTCCACACCTATTGACACGGCTGATGTTGCCATGCTCCACTCCTTATTACTTAGAACTCCCTCATTGAATGATGTCATGCATCCATTCAAGCACCACATAGTAGTCAATATGGAGCTGGTACATTTCTTAACATGCCTTCTTTTGACTCCCAAAAATTTACACCACTGATGGTAAGAATTGTTGAAAATCTTTCAAATAGGAAAAGTTCGAGCAGTTAATTTTACGATTACGCAAGTTACTCCTCCCTTTCCTCTCGCAGGAGTGCGCCATGATTTTCCTCCGAGCTGGGGCTTTTGTCTGCGATGTCGGAGAGTGAAAAACTGGGCCTAAAATTGTGTAGTGTGAACTAGGCATTACAGTGAGTACAGTACAGTATTAACTTGTAGGATGCTTACAGGTCGGCCAGGTGGACTGGGAGTCAACCACCCTAACCACCAACATATCCTGCCTAATCAATCATCATAAGGGAAGCCCAACAAGTCAGAGAGTGGATGATGGTATTTGGTGTTGGTGGTGTTTAACCACTAACAAAAGCCTGAATTGAACTCCACCCTACCTTTAATTTAAGTGTATCTATACATTTCTTTATAACATTCACAAAAGGCTTTTTATACCCCTCCATTTTTGCACTGTATATTCACATCTCTCTATTGGAACCTGGGGGGTGTCAGCCCATCAAGCACACACAGTCTGACCCTAGGTGGGACAAATCCAGACTAAGGGAAATCCCTGTTAATATGAGAAAAGCCTGCTAGTGTCTGGTCTGTTGTAAGGAGAACACTAGGCTGCTGAATCATAATGTAGGAGTCTAAGAATCATCTTGTCAGCCACATTTTCCATGAATCAGCTGGCAGGCTCTCTAGGATCATAGCAACAAAAGGGCTCTAACAAGGGTGTGTCTTGCTGGCTGTAGACAGAAAACTGTGTGCCGACTGGGCATTCGAGGCTGTTGTAGACCAAACAATGAGGATTATTGAAGCCCATTCTGCCGAGGTAGAATAACCCCCTGTACTAAAAGACAGCATGGTGAATATTTCCAGGTGATAATGTTTATCACAATGAGTGGTTGATTTTATTAGCCTAGCTTTACTTTACTACACTTCTGTTGGCCTTAATTCGAGACATATAGGAAAGCTGTTGCTTGCTCACATTAGGTGAGCTGACAGCCTTTCTCCTGCAGAGGTCTCTCTAGACACAGAAACCACATTGAGTGAATACACAGCAGACTAACTTGGACACACGCACACTAAAAACAGAAGGGTGTTGCTGAATACAAAACCTACCACGATAAATTGAGAACCACTCAATCTCATGTATTTCACATTAAAATGTTGCTTACAGGACCACCATCTATTGAAGTCTGAATCATTTTAAACAGTTTTTCCACTCTGTGCAAAGCCACGTCTACTACAGCATAATGCATCACATCAGTACAACCGGCAGTTGATTATCTGATGGAACAATCAATACGATATTGGGACAGCTGTGGTTGAGTGTGACTGTGTGTTCCTGTGTGAGTGTGTTACGCAGAGGGCTGGCAGGCCATGCCCCTTGCTGCCACAGTCTTTATTTAAAACTCAAAATTCGAATCTATGGTCCTCTAATACAGACCAAATTTGGGTAGAAATTAGATCCATACACATGACCTGATACTGCACATCGTTGGGCCGATACAGGTGATATTGGCAAATGTATATTTTAAGCATTAAAATGTATATTTTGGCCAATATATTAATATAAATAATGGTTGAAAAGATGTGTCATGCACCTTGCAGTGAAGGAACAGGCAGTTGAGGAAGGCCATCAAACATGTTTCCAGGGCCTGCAGGTGTAACTAAATGCTCTTACTGAACTGCCAAAAACGACCCTTCAGATCTTCCATTTGAGAAGGGCTGCCTGGAAGCTCAACCACTTTGGAATGTGGCACGGTACTAGTCAAAGACTCACCGGTCATTTGGCTTCAATTGGGCTGCACCCTACTGTGACCTCTGATGACGTCATAATGACATCAGTATCTGGAAACTATTTCCTGGTTGGTCCATGACATAAAGGAAGAGGCAGCCTTTCCCCTATTTTCCATTTGACTAGAATTATTTTCAAGATTAGAAAGGAACATGAAAAGTGCCATTCAGAATTCATAACCAGATAGCCTCTTGTTACCGCTGCCTAATGCAGATTACATGCAATAGATGGGTTGAAGAAATATTCTGCAATATTTGAGACCAGCCCAGAGTAAGAACCAAAGAGTCATTAAACATTGATATCATACATGGATAGCCATAACGTTTAAGGGGTGAACTAGGTTTCCCTTTCAGAGTGCAGCCCTGAGGCGTCTGTCTGCGGTTCCCCTGGAATCTGGTAAAGGAGAGGCTGAGTCACTGCTGACCTCAGCCCACTCCAGTGCAGCAAAGGTTAACACTGGCTGGTTCTAACTACCAGCCCGATTCCCACACAGACGCGCATGTAAAAATGTGCTAACAGACACAGATATTAGCAAAGACAGACAATTTCTCACGCAGATACATACTGTATACACACACAACACAAACTTTCGCAGCCACAGAAACAGACACTCAAACACTCGACCAATATAGACACACACACACACACACACACACACACACGTTACACCCTCCTTCGACACAAGTAGAAGTGGTCAGTGTACGCGCACACTCGCTAACCTTGTCATGCACTGACACTAGCAACTGTCATTGTCATTCACTCATCTTATCTCATGTAATCTTACACTCTCACGCCAACGCTGGCAGGATTAGCCTTTCTAAACATCTCATGATACTAGAGCAAAAACAGGAAGTATGTTGGATGAAATTTGCCACAAATGGACCATAGCTTCCTCTCTGCCGTTTTACCCAACATAGGGGTAAAACAGCAGAGAGGTAACCACACACACACACACCATCTTCTGCTGTCAACCGACAACCAAGTAAAGCAAAACAGTACCTCATTTGGACAAGGAACATAGTTGCACTTGTGCCGGCATTGCCTTTTAAATGTACAGTATCGTATCATGTACAGTGTTTCAGGTTATGTTATCCTGGATCTCTAATGGTCTACAACATTCTATAGCATACATTAATGTGCTCTTTAGAAACATGTGACTTGTATTATTGTGATTAACATGATCTATCTGTGCAAAGGAAAATCATTGATATTTATTATTCTCCTGCCAGGCGTTAACTAGCCCTTTTTGTATGTATTTTGTAATAGGTGCTAAACAAATATAATTTTACCGTGTGTAAGCTTTAACTACATAAACATGTATTGTTTGGTTTAGAAGGTTATTTTTACCCGTCATTATGAATAGCATGTCAAGCATGTAAAATAAAAATCAAGGTTTAGGTATCAAACATACCCCAGACACGAGTGTCTCCGACCATGTCCGAAACCAGACGGCACCCCTTTCCTTGCCGGACGGGGCTCCTTGTTCATCGTCTGCTGAGCTCAGCACTGACACCAGACTCACTGGACGGAAACAGAGCCAGCATCCATACAGAGCTTCTTACATGAACTCTTACACTAAAAGTAGCAATTTGGACTTCATCGCACACACACTCAGCTAGTTCTGTATTGTCTCCATTCACCGCTACTGTGAGGTCAGTCGGGACACTCACACCCCACAGGTGTGGTACACGACAAGGAACCGTGCGACGGGACAAATCCACAAATCCTCGATGTCCAACGTTGTTAGGGAGAAGAATGCTTTGAGTTATCTCAAAGTCACAGACAAGTCAAGACAAGACCAAATGCAGAGCAGTGTACATGGAGTTTCTTCAGAAGGAAATCTCAGCTGAGGCAGAATATTCACTCCTCTGTTTTGATGTTGTTGCTGCCACTACATAGCAATCCCAAAAGGATCCTGAAGATGACCATAACTAGATTCCTGGGTGCTTCACTGAAACAGAGGCTTTGAAAGCGCCATTGTGACTGTGTTCTGCCTGGTTATCGCTCTGCAAAAAAAAGGAAGTTGGTCGATTTGCTACTGTTGTGAGAGCCAAGGGAGTGCACGTCAGCGTCAGCGCACCATTGGCCTCTTCCTCCAGCAGTGTGGGAGTTTGCCAACTCCCCGGGGGTAGCTATGGGTGCAATAAGTCCTGCAGAGATCTTTTTTCCAATGCTGGGACAAAAATAACTCCTGCAACTTATTTCGGGATCGAAGCATCAGCCTCCTTCCAGCCACACTTCTAACCATCCAAGACAGAGCAGAAGCGGAGCCAGCTGACACAAGGTGCTCTGAGTGACTGCTTGACATGAAAAACACATTTAATCAGTTACAGCACAGTTGTGTCCCAACACGCACAAGACAGCTATGACTTTGCTGGTTGGCTGGTGGCTGCTTTTGTGCCTGCCTGAACTGGCTTGGCTCAGCCCCTATCGACACGTGAGTTCGATGGGGCCTCCTGACCTGGCACCCTCCTTCTGCTGCCCCCTGCAGCTAAATCATCACAGCAGGGTATTGTTAGCCTCGGTGAGGTGTACAGTGGCAAAGTGGGTGGGTTTGGACGAGAAGTGTGGCACTTAATTAAAAGGTACACTATTCAATTGTGTTAAAGCGCCCCCAGAACCCCATATTGCTGCTCCAGTTCACTCTTCATATTTTGAAAACAAATTGCACAAAAGTGTCTGTGGCTGTAGGGGGAGGGGTAGACAACAGCCTAGGAGCTCTGTGAAGGCATGTTCCCACTGAACGCGAAGCGAATTGTTCGCGCGAGTAGATTACATGCAAAGTCAATGCAAAGACGCGAATAGACG
>JAODLI010000031.1:0-12377 GCA_027575585.1 Percopsis omiscomaycus | reverse complement strand
GCAAGAACAAAGGTTATAGGGATTACATCAAGCAATCCTAAAAGAATTTGGATAATAAAGTATATTTTTCCAACAACCCCCTCCCTCAAAATTCTGATTGGGTATTTACCAGCGCAGTCAGCACCGTTGATTTGTTGGGTGCTAAATCCATCTAGACCGGTCTGAGGGAGGTTCGTCCTCCCTTACTGCAATTCACACTGATGTTAAAAGCCAGGACCCACGAGCCGTTGGGCTTAGGACCGTTTTCATAATGGACATGAATTGGAGGGCTGGAGAGGTCGGACCTCCGTACAGTAATTTTAACTGAGATAGGGAGTGTATTTTGACACGGGAGATGATTTTTGTGACTTTGAAGTGTTAAAATAGTAGTATTATCAATATGTTAACAGATTAATCTGTTAAATTTACATGTATTTAAGTAAATTTTTCTCTGAAATAATAGGGAGTATGGTTCTCCCTTTCCTCAATGGACGAGCCTCCACTGATATTCACACCTCTATTCAAAAGTTTTGAATCACTTGAAAAATTAAATATAGTAGAGTCATTGACACGGTTGGAAATAATAATTTCCACTTGAAATAACAATTTTGTGCTTCACACTTTACTTTCATCAAATAATCCTCCATTTGCAGCAGTTACAGCCGTGCAGACCTTTGGCAGTCTAACTCAATTTGTTGAGATAATCTTCAGAAATTTTACCCCAATTGTCAAGCTGCTCCCACAACAGCTTGATTGGGTTGAGATCTGGGGACTGCATTGGCCAGTCCATTACAATACCAGCTGACTGCTTCTTCCCTGGGTAGTTCTTGCATAATTTGGAGCAGTGCTTTGTGTCATTGCCTTGTTGTAGTATGAAATTGGTTCCAAACGCCAACCACAGGGCATGGCATTGCAAAATGGAGTGATAGCCTTCTTTGTTCACTATGCCTTTTACTCTGTACTAGGGGTCGACCGAATTCAGCGTTTTTACAGTTATCTGTATCTGTATTTTTTTTATCATATTGCCGATAAACATACATTTTAAAATGTGCTACTTTGGCTCTGATACAGCCGCCATTCTGTCTGTAGTGGCTCTTTGGTCTCGGGCAATGTCCTGCCCAAATTTGATTTGTTCAACGTCACGAACACTGAAGGCTACTGGGGCACAGAGGAACGCATATTGACTGAAGCAGCTTTGGTGAGAGATGATCTATTAGGGCTGTCAAAGTTAACTCATGCAATTTCCTTTTAACGCCAGTCTGATTGCTAGACGGGAACACAGCATCTGATTGGTTGACAAGTCGGGAACACAACCTCTGATTGGCCGAGAGACTCAATCCAAGGCATCATATTGAACGCTAAAAACCATGCAAACAGTAATGGTGAATGATGGATAAAGTACGAGATGGCAATTTCACTTGTAAATCATTACGATATACTCTAGGCAGGTCTGCCTTCTGTGTTTGCTTGCAGCCTGACCCTGGCAACAGTATATATTTTATGTCACTGAATATTATGTTTACTGAATATTTACCTTGCTAGAGAATGATTTCTGTTCTACGTTCTGTTACTATGTTACCACCTCGCTAATTCGGCTCCTAGCCGTAGTTAGGACATTTTTTTTCTGCGGATATTTCTCGATTGAGACAAGGGAGGTGTGATGCTTGCAACTCTGTTCCATGTGAATTTCTTGTGCATACCAAAAGCATCTTGTGGCCCCTGGGACACCCTGAACCCCACATTGAGAGCCTCTGCTTTAATGACATAGCCAGATACAAGCCCAATTATCAATACCCTACACCGGTTAGAACTCAAGCCCCCCTAAAACATTTCCACTAACATTGCGCCCCAACACACCCGCACACCTCAATGAGAATAAAATCTCTTTTTTGAGAGACCTGGCCAACAAGCAGCATGAAACAAGGGTTTATACCTAGAATAGACAATAGTTGTACATTCATCCGAGCCTCTGAGTCTGCCTAATAAGACAAAATAAACAGTTACATTTAGCATTCATAGTAATTACATCACCATAATAAAGTACAGGTAGGAAAGTTGCCTACACCAGGTATTTTCTAGCTCGAATGGATAAGCATGATTTGAATTTATAGAAAAAGCCTAGCTTTATCCTGATCTTAGAAACAAGATTGTTGAGTTTGAAAAGACAGTTTGTGATCAATGGTTATACCCAAATATTTATAACTGGAGACTAACTCAAGTTAATTTCTTTCAGAGGTCTAGACATTCGTGTTCTGGTTGACAGATTATTTTCAAACCAGTCTACTGCTTGTTTTAGACAGGCCGATGCGCAGGAGTCTGTAAGTGCCGCAGAAGTAGTACTGTGTTACTTCCTAAAACCAGATTGTAAGTAGGATAAAATATCATTACATTTCCTCACTATTGTGTAAAAAGAGCGTCTGCTGACATCTTTTAGTCACTGGATGGTACCCTAGAAAGCACATGCTTGTAGTCACAACAGGAAGGATTCTGTAAGGGCAGTAGGAACTTGGCAGCCTCAGTTATACGCTGCTGAAATTACATTCAGCAATTATTACATTCAGCAAACCCTGTTGTTTTCAGGTAGCCTCAATCAGACAGCATTTAGCCACCATTTATGAAAAGGAGGGAGACTGGAGGAATGCTGCCCAGGTTCTAGTTGGTATCCCCCTGGAAACAGGACAGAAGTAAGAAATATATATTTTAAATTATTCTAATGTAGTTGTAGTTATTGGTAATTTATACATATTGTTTTTTTCCTTTCCCATAGGCAGTACAATGTTGACTATAAATTGGATACATACCTGAAGATTGCTCGTCTGTATCTTGAGGATGATGACCCAGTGCAGGCAGAAGCCTACATCAACAGAGCCTCTTTGCTTCAGAACGAGTCCTCTAACGAACAGCTACAAATTCATTATAAGGTACAAAAAATAGTGATTTTATTGTTGCTGCTTAGGATTTGGTACCGTTCACACCTGAGCTGATACGGTACCCTTTTCGGTACTTTACTCTTTCTGTAATGACAAAAATGTAATTTCAGTTTTAAAAGTCCAAATCTGCATTTCACATCGCAAATATTGCAGCGGGTGTTGTCTATGGGATTACAATAGTGCCAAAACGCTGCTTGTAAATTGAGGTTTCTGCTCACAAGTGAAGATAAGCAAATGTAATTTAATTTCGCAAGCTTGTGTCATGATGTTTAAGAAAAATGGCAAATGGCCATAAATGGCAGTCTACCATTTCACCTTGGACTATCCCACGACATTTCGGCTGAGGTAGTCTAGTGTTCGCAATTTACAAATTACACGTTTGCGAATCGTCACTTACAACCACAAACCTCGCATGAGCACAACATTCAAAACACAATCTTATGGACTTCTGCCACTATTATAATCCCATAGTTGTCTGCGTCAAGTTTTGAAAAGTCCAACCACAACTTTCGGCTCGCCATTGCCCTGACTGTGTTAAACATTGCTGCAGGGTTGACGTAATCTGGCTCTCGTAGTCTCGCTTTCTCTTTCTCTCTACTCTCTCACCAAAATGCACTCAGGTACCGAAATTTGGAACCAATTGATTTTACATTAATCGGTAGTACCGACGTAATTGGTAAAAGCTGAGCAGCTGGGTCAACTGCGCATGTGTGACACTCCGAAGCCCCACACTACATCTGGCAAGGGATGTCCTGCTAAAGTTTAGCAGGACAGCCCATGCTTAGTTTACACTCTATTCTTGAGTTAAGCAGCTAAACTCAAGAATAGAGTGTAAACTAAGCATATAAAAATGTCTTTCCAGCAAATCTCTTAATTACACAAATATTGTGCATGGGGAAACAGTTTGTGCCGAAAGTATTTATATCTGACATTTTGACTGGTAAGGTTTTAATTTCTTTAAAAAAAAAAGTTTTTTTACAGGTGATGCGTTGCTTAAAAAATCCAGTGCACAATTCTACAAGTTCGATGATAAATGACTTACAAATTAGGGACAAAAGCCTTTCTCTAATCGAAGAAAGACCACGGAAGACCTCTATCACAGGGTTCGCTAGTGCCAAATGAAAGGGCAAAACCACCAGGAACGGATATGCTGCTGCTTAATTATTATTATAGAAGCCACTATGAACGCCACTATCGTTAAGATGTATTGTTTGTGTTGTAAATTTGATGAATACAGTTAGATGAAGCAGACGCGCACACATTCATGCTCATGCACACACCTCGGTTATTGTGTGGTATGGGACCTGCCATTACTCCACTCTGCCCCCAGTGGCTGTATATTTTTACATGAACAAAGTTCATTATTTAAACAGTAAACATGCATTCTGTTTGGCTCCATTAACAGTTTTATGCTGTGTTCCTGCTCAGGTGTGCTATGCTAGAGTCCTTGACTTCAGGAGGAAATTTATTGAAGCTGCACAGCGTTACAATGAGTTGTCTTATAAGTCCATTGTCCATGAGACTGAACGTCTAGAGGCCCTGAAGCACGCTCTCAACTGCACTATACTGGCCTCTGCAGGTATGCGCCTCACTGCACCAACAATGACATCAGTGTCACAATGATATTTTATGAATATACATTTTAACAAATATACTTGCTGTATTTATTATGAAAGCAGACCTGCCAACCTGTACGCTTTTTGCGTAGCAGGTAAGCATTTTGACATCAAAACTCTAAAGTACGCAAAAAGCTCAAGTAAGCTTTGTGAGTTTGACCAAGTGTCTAGCTTGCCGAGAAGAAGAGTTTTCGTATTCGTTTATATTGTTTCCCTTGCCTTCCCCCACCTGTAAACCAAATATTCAAAAGCGGTGATGATTAAATGTGTAGGCTGTCATTTCAAGAGACAGTCACCCTTGAGACCATAGGTGACAGACATGCATTCCGGTATCCCTTTTCGACTCTGTGTGTTGTGGAAAGGTAAATGTCCAATTTAGGATTTTGTGACCATTGGTATATGAAAAAATTTGCATTTTATGTTCGGTATGAATTTTGAATTAGTTTTTACTTTTCGGAAAAGGACTGAACCAGGTGTGATCCATAATATTTGTCTAAGCACATGTGCACATGAAAAAAGTAAGCATAGATCCCATGCAATAACAAAATTAGCAGCTAATTTAGCAAAGTCAGTAAAGCTATGTCAGACTATGAGAGACAGAGCAGCAGCAGTAACCCCGAACCCCAAAAAAGTTCCTTCCTCAATACCAGGAGAAGGGTTCATGCAATCCACGCTACTATTTTGTAGTTTGTGCAAGTATGATGATGTTTGTCAGACTCAAAACAGCGCGCACGCATGTGTGCAAGGGGAAACCCTTACTGGTAAATTTGGATAGGGTTGGCTGGTCTGTGAAAGGTTTGCAAAAGTCATAGATTTATTTGAATAAATATATTAAATAGTGTTTAATTATATTGGTTTATGCTTACTTACTAGTGACAATATTTTTATATCCTTGATATATCTTATCCTTTTACTTTGTAACCCTATATCATACATTGTAAAAAATAAGTATGTTATTGCCAGAAACTGCTGCTGTTCTTTGTATTGTTACTTTGCAGTTATATTTGAATGAAGATTCTCCCCTTGTAGAAAAGCCATAGCTCTAACCATTAGCCTCATATGGTGTCTGGTAAGCTACACATCCTGTTGGACTCTGAAAGGCAGTCTAGATCTCCATTTACAACCATTTGTGGTCAAAGTTATTAGGAGATTAGGACTATTAAATCCATCAGATATTATGATTTTTTAACACTAATGCTGGTTGTGGTTGTCAAAGTTATTACATGGCCATTGGCCTGAAATTACAGTTTTCAAGTAGATTTCTATCCCGTCATAACCTTGTTTGAATGGCCGGCAATTCAGAGCAGTGTGAAACAGAACATGGAGTTTGTCAGAATAGGATTCTCTCAAGAGGCCCCGTAACTGTTTCAGAGCCCATACTGCATTCTAGAGGTATCATTGTCTATATGTAAACCGGGTGCTTACTGTCCAGGTCAACAGCGTTCCCGCATGCTGGCCACTCTTTTTAAAGATGAGCGCTGTCAGCAGCTGGCCGCCTATGGTATCCTGGAGAAGATGTACCTAGACCGCATCATCAGAGGCAATCAGCTGCAGGAATTTGCTGCAATGCTGATGCCACATCAAAAGGCCACCACTGCAGACGGTCAGTACCTGCAGCAACACCCTTGTCTGGACTCCTGACACCAGTTGGTTCCCAATAGTACTACAAATAATACTATACATGTGTCAACCTAGAACGCTCACAGCTCCATGGCAGAGAAATTGCGGCGCTGAGTTGCAGCATGTCAGCTCAATGACGCATGTAATGGCAATTATTGAACGCTAGAGGCCCCTTGTGTATTAATTCCCCGTTCTGCTGTTTTGATTTGGAATGCTGTGTATAAATTATGACCAATGTAGGTTTCTGAATGATTAATTATGTAATGCTGGGATTTAATGTTGGCTTACAATATAGGCCTATTAATGCTGCACTTACGGTACCACTTGTGAACGGTCTCTGTCTGTCTGTGCTCGCTTTTTCACTGTAGTAACTCAGGGCACTTCCAAGGTGGCATGAACGCCCCCCTTATCGGCCTGTTCAGCCTTTGTGTTTGCTCTTCAATTACGACCTAAATTCCAAGCACAAAATAATTATATTTTTCTCTAGCGGCAGCACGCCAGCACCAACATTAGAATGTTAAACCAGAGATTTTCCAGATATCGTTTGGATTACTTGATAAATGAATATAATGGCGCTTATTGTTGTCTTCCATTCATGTCGCGTTTAACCAATAAGCGACAAACTCCATCCAGCAGTTTTTCAGGGCTGCTCAGAAGTACCTACCCCGGAGTAGGTACTTCTTTCGGCCCTGAAAATGTCCCCGAAATAGTTCCTACAGGGTTTGTTCCCGCTGTGGAAACCCGCCGTTTGGTGCCTTCCCTTCTGAAATGGCCCGTAAATTTGTAATTTAAAATTAATCTCTAAACACTTGACTGTCTTATACCACTAAGGGCAACAGAAAAGGCTGTGATTTAAAAACAAATTAAAAAAAAGTATTTACAAGAACACAAAGATTTAGTATCTGAAACAGAGACCATTGAACTATTTGTATTGTATTTCAATATTTTTGTTGTAGCTTATGATCTGGCCTATATTATCTGCCAAAACATGTGGCCAACTGTGATGGCCATTTCAAAAACACATCACGATGTATACCCTACAATCAATTTTATTGTATAAAATAGAATCAAAAGTATAAACAGACTTATAAATAGTATAAACAGACTTACACACACACACAAACGAGTTTTCAGGACAAACTAAACATTTCACAATGTGAAATAATATCAAACAAGCAAGATGTGTCATTTTAGGCTGGGTTACCCTACCTGATTTTTACAATCTTAACATAAAAAAAGCGGGTATCGCACTACAAGACTCTTTTGACTCCGATTATCAGGGTTAACGAAAAAATTGCCATTATACACTGCACGACTGTCGCCAAAACACAATCTGTTGCTAGGAGACACAGAAAGTATTCATAGTGAAAGTATGAATAAACATGGAGTCATCCCAACTCATGGCCGTCCTTGTCGGAGCTACAGTTTGCGCCGAGACTGAAACGAAAAGCTAAAAAATAGATTTTGGGTAAGGACTTGGTTGGGAAGACAGAATGGCCTGTATCAGAGGTCAGGTTAACCAAAAATGTTCAGTCATTGACTGAATGTTCTTAACAATGATAGAAAAATCTGAAGGCTGAACACTGAGGGCGATCGCGCCATCTACCGTAATTTTAAGTAATTCACACCCTGAATTGCGAGTGTGAATTATATTATAATATTTTGATTAATGCTATATTTATATTTTAAGTCTTTTCCCATCAGTCTAATAATGTAATTTCATCGCTACTCTCTCCCTCCGTTGCGCTGCTTCCACTAGTGAAGCTCATAAATTAGAGCTGTTATCCAATCACATTTTCCACCTGTACTGTCTTCCGGTAAAAATCTACCCATGGTGGGGGCCCTTCAGAATTTCGAGTGAATCCCCTCTGCTGTGACAATGTGATATTCTTTAACTATTTAGTTTTCGAGTTTGCCATGTTAAGCGTATTCTTTGACGAGCCTTCTAGCTTGCCTAGACGCCCACGCCACTTTTCGTGACACACGGAACATCTTAAGACAACCGTTTTAAGTGGAAATAATATAATCCGATAAGACTCCAAACACTACTGGTTACTTTGCACCACCTGGTGTATTAGTCAAGCATTGTAGTGAATGGACCGGACCACATTGCGTTTTTATGCATTTTGTGCTGCGACTCAAACCGCAGGAATTCCAGGTTGCATTTGTATAGTATTCACTGGAATTCCACAACCTATAAAAACTGCTGTAAATGACAAATTTTAGTTATTTGTTGCTTATTCATTAAAGGGACACTCTTTCTGTGTGTAATTCCTTGTGATTGAAATGAATGAACCAGTGCATGTCCCTCGCATTCCTCTTTACTCCTCCCCTACATCTGTGTGCACAGATGAAACAGTGAGCTGTGGCAGAAATTTAGTTTTCTGTGAGTTGTGATGTGTATGTTTTTACATTTCCTCCATTGTAATTTGGCTGTTCCGTCTGTCAGGGTCCAGCATCCTTGACAGAGCTGTGATTGAGCACAATCTTCTCTCTGCTAGTAAACTGTACAACAACATCACATTTGAAGAACTTGGGGCACTGCTGGAAATCCCCCCCGCTAAGGTAAAACTTTGTCACCTTTTAGTCATTATAAAATTAGTTACACATATTGACACAGAATATTGGTGACCTTATGTAGAAATTAAATATAATTTTCTGAATTGTATTATCTTATTTTTCATTGAATGTGCATCAAGTTTGAAACATCCCCTACATGTTAGGTTTGAGCATGTAGTTATTAAAATTGTTATCCATGTCCTCATTTCGGCATGAGTAAATTTAAATTAGGCAGGGATTAAATGAATTCCCTTAAATAAATGAATTACCAGTGTCATTGAATCTTTTGGTCCCACACAGTTAAAGAATGATAAAAGTAATAAAGTGGACTGTTAATGGTTTGTGTTGTCACCAGGCGGAGAAGATTGCCTCCCAGATGATTACAGAGGGACGCATGAATGGCTTCATTGACCAAATAGATGGTATTGTGCATTTTGAGAGTAAGTAGCAGAGATGACAATAATGTTTTGCTTTGTCTGAGCAGACACCTGGGAGCATTAGACCTCAAGGAACGGCTAGTTTATTCCTTATTCCAGAGGGCCTCTGCCTCTTACTTTTAACAAGATGTTGTTAATATTATATTAAATAGAGAGTAATTTAACCTTTATTCTGAAAACATGTTGGGTTTTGTTTCTTCCAGCACGGGAACCTCTTCCTACGTGGGACAAGCAGATCCAGTCCCTGTGTTTCCAGGTGAACAACTTGCTTGAGAAGATCCGTCAGGTGGCTCCTGATTGGGCAGCGCAGGCTTTGGAAGCCCAGATGACTCAGTAACATCTCCTCACATCTCAACTCGGCCATTAAACACACAAGGCAAATTCATTGGCGTCACCATTTTTCTCTAAAGCAGATCTTATTAAAGCTTGTGACCCCCAAAAAGGATTTCCTGTAACCTATACTTCTATTAGTAGCATTATAATGCATACAAATATACAGTATAAACAACCACAATCGGCATTGACAATGTATGTATTGTAATAAAGAAGATTATTTCAAAATGTTGAAGTCATCTCACAAGCCCACTAAAACATCTTAAGTCCTTTCCGGGGACCCGACCCACAGTTTGAGAACCACTGCTTCTGCATTTTTTTATTTTAGTGTTATAAAAGTTTTATATTTTTTAAAGTCTATACCTGCCCAGACTCAACCATTTATGCTACTTTTCCTATAACCAGACCTGTCAGATATAAATCACTGCTAATATTATTAATATTATTTAGCATCTTGGCTCATGATGGCTCTGTTTTAAAAAATTCGGTATACATTGTGTGTACAGTTAAGCGTGTTTTATGTGCAATTCCTTGTACTCAAGACATACATTTTCCAGATTGCTTTAATTACCATGTTAATTCAACTACAGCTGATTGCTTGTAAATCATATACCAACTCCTGCTATGAAATGCTGTCTGGTTTGTCTGGTTTTATTCCTGGAATACTTGAATTAACGTTCCATTCTTTTAATGATACAGTAAGGTGAACAAAATGAAAACTCTCCGTCCTTTGTAGTTAATTTGGGTTTTAGACTCGGGCACAACTTCCGATCAGATAAAATCTTCAGGTAAGTGAGTCAGAGTTTCTTTGATATAGTTTATTGTAGTCAGAAAATCCAGGTCATTGACATGATTCACCCGTCATGGGACTTCATGCTTCCACAATCTGGCTCAAAGACAAATGTTTATTAGTAAGAGTACTTTTAACAGCCAAATTTTGTCCAGCTTTTCTTCTATTAATAGTAGAAAAGTTGGACAAAATGTTTGGACACTTCAGTAAACTGCATCAGTAAAAACACTCCTCTACATTGCCCATTTTACATTTTGGATTACCCTGACAAATGTGCAAAAATTGTTTTTAGTTTTAATTTTTACCCAAGGATGGACAAGTTTTGATTATTTTAGCAGCTATACAAGAAAAGAACATTTAAAGATATAGTATATTCTTTTTAAACAGAAAAATATTTGAAAAACCCAGTTTAAGTATTGATGACAAAATGCACACATTTTTGAATAAAATCATTTGAAAGAAACTTTATAACAGCAATGCAATTAAATTATGGTTAAACGGGTATACTGTCCTCTTAAGTAGGCTACTGATATAATAATTGTGAAGTGACCAAATGAAACAGATTAATTGAATTACAAGTTTATTTAGTTGATAGAAAAGGTTATGAGGGAAGTACTTTTGTAAAATATGTATTGATTGATTGTGTCTTATGTTATATGTAATGCCTCTTAATATCTAATTTAATTGGGGAAAAGTCTGAAACCATGTAAGATTATTTAACAGCAATTTCAGTGGTGGAAATGTCGGGCAGCCTTGACTGCACCTGTAACACAAAAAACAGGATCATATTAAACATGGACTTTGATATGAAGCACAAAAGGTTGTGTTATAATTGGTTTTATGGTTTACATGGTAAATATTACAGCGTTTGTATATTTAAGCGGTGTAAAGAAACATACCCAAATCAGAAAATGCCTTGTTCTTTTCTGCGATCAATGTCTCTCTTCAGTTGGCATGTGGCACAGACAAGGCAAAACGTGTAGGCCATGAAATCGCCACACAAGGAACCCTGGGGAAAAGAAACAATCCGATATGGATTCATTTTAATTGCTAGTTTGTTTAATGTCAACATCGGTAATGTCGAATGCCTTTACAATGTGGATGAAGCCGTTAAAGTGTCAATTATTAATGCAGAGTTTAACATTACACATACAACAATAGGCCTATATAATTTATAGGCTACTTTACACTGTGCACAATTCTGTTTGTAATGTTAATTCCCTTCCTTAATTGCACATGAAAACAAATGTTTTCATCATATCCATGTATGATGAAAAAACAGGAAGTGTGTTTGCATGTGAACCAAAGAAAGGAGGAACAATGTTCATGTAAATAACAGCCCAAGCGCTCACATTTCTCATTCACATTAAGTTAGAGTAAGTCATTGCGAACAGTTTCATAAATTAATATTTCTCACTACAATAAGTTCTGGTTGGTGGATCAGATACACGTCGAATTATACACCGACTCATAACACTGTTAATTCGCCATCTATTGTGTGTGGGGGGGACGGTATTTGAGGAGTTTTTTCAGCCTGGCCTATACCAAAGTAACTACCCGGTTTGCTGCTCATCTATGTCAGACTCCTGGATTCATGCACGCTCTAGCAAACGATCAGCGAACCAACATAAAAGGTGGTCTAATTTTTTTTATTTCTTGTTTTTGTAAGTCGCTGAAAATAGTAGCCTAAAGATGGACATTGATATAGGCTGCTTAGATATATTCATATTAGATATTATGCGGGGACTGTAACCTATTATAATTTTATTTTTTTCAAAAGAGAAAGCATAGGGTAGCAAAACCATAACTTTGTTCCCCCTAATTGAATAATGGGGGTGCATTTGCTCCACTTGCTCCATTGCTCAGGCCCTATGTTTACAAATGTAAATTGTTGTAAAGTTAGTGTGATAGCTGTAGCCTACTTCTGTAGTTGTGTTATTCTAGCCTACTAAATATTATGGTAGTTCTATGCAGCGGTGGCTCCAGAAAATTTTGATTGGGGGGGCAATGAGGGGTCCTGGTCATTTCAAGGGGGTTCTCATGAAAACCATCAAAAAATACAGGGGACACGGCAAATAACTGCATATTACTGCTACTAAACAACAAACAACAC
>JAODLI010000030.1:0-12378 GCA_027575585.1 Percopsis omiscomaycus | reverse complement strand
AGCCTCCCTTTTTACCCCCCCCCCCCCAACACACACACAGACAGAGTAAGGGGCCATCTAAGGAGCTAAGAGAGAGGACTGTGGAAGGGTGAGATGTCAGCAACGAATGGGAAAAGCCCCTGTGTAGGAGTCAGGCTGCTATCCCCAGACTAGAACAGCATAACAGTATAAGTATAAGTACAGAGCAGCACTGACAAACTAACCACAGCTACAGTGTCCGTTTGGCTCCAATTAAGCATCAGTGAACCTGCGCTAGCGGTCAGTAAACAACAAAAAACAAAAATGATAAATTGAACGCCAATCGCTCGGTTGTTTTCAAGAGAATAAATGGACAGGTGACTTACATACGGCTCCGTCCTTCAGCAGAATGAAGGTTGTCATCGGAGTCCAGCTCCTCTGTGGCACAAATAATGTGTAAGAATGGAACACAATACACACAGACTGGACATGTGTGTGCATGTTTAAATGTCTATGTACTGTACACACACACACACACACACACTGTACCTCCTTCTGTCCTGGCAGCCTGTTTGGATGTTTGTACAACATGAGAGACATGTGCTGCATGGGAGCATGCATCTGTGGCTAGAATGTCTGAGCGGGCGTACAGCTGCCTGGCGCACACACCACCGCTCTGGAAGTAGTGGAGACATAAAAGACGAATTCAGCTATATCACGTCAGATACGATCTTCTCCTTACAACATGGATGTCTCCCCCAACATGTGAATTCTTTCTTTGTTTATTGAGCCTTTACATTTCTAGAGTAAGTTATCATCCATTATATTTCACAACTAACTTGTAATGTTCACTTCATCATTTAAAAGCTTTGCTGTTATTGCCCCTTACAGTGGTAGTGTCACCGGCTCGGGAACCGACTTCATGGCTGGGACCCCCTGTACCAGGGCCGGCTGGAAAGTTGACTGACAGCTGGTAGTTGGGCTGGAAGAGACTGTTCCGTCTCTCGTCCTCGTCCTCTCTGTCTCCGTCACTGTCAATGGCCATTGTGTCCAAACTCAGCCTGGCAAAACAAAGAAATACCTCAAAACAGTCAATGTCAGAATCATTTTGGGGTTTAGATTACATTTCTATCAGCAGCCAATGAGTCGGGTTGCATCCATTCATCCATCCATCCATCCATATATATATCCATCCATTCATCCATCCATCCATCCATATATATATCCATCCATTCATCCATCCATATATATATCCATCCATTCATCCATCCATCCATCCATCCATATATATATATCCATCCATCCATCTATCCATCCATCCATCCATATATCCATCCATCTATATATCCATCCATCTATCCATCCATCCATCTATATATCCATCTATCCATCCATCCATCCATATTCATCCATCCATCCATATATATATATTCATCCATCCATCCATATATATATATTCATCCATCCATCCATATATATATATTCATCCATCCATCCATCCATATATATATATATATCTATCCATCCATCCATCCATCCATCCATCCATCCATCCATATATATATCCATCCATCCATCCATCCATCCATCCATCCATCCACCCATCCTCCATCTATCCATCCATCCAACCTACCTCCTCCCCATGTTAGAGGGGGACACAGGGATGGCCCAGCTGTGTCTTCTGGAAGTTGACATTGACCTGACTAGGATAGGGAAGCGGTCGGGGTCTGCCTCTAGGTCCATTTCTTTATGGGCTTGCCCTGCTTCTCTCTCGTCCATGGTTACGCCCCCTGACTCAGCGGCTCCACTGGGACTTGGCTGTTCAGCCGCCGATGCTACGAGTCCATTCAAATCAAATGTCAAACTGAGCCCCACTACCGGATCCTCGCAGTCACAGCTGTCCGCGGTCCTGCTTAAACGAGGACCAAGCCGGGTGACGACAAAACTCGTGTGGGGTCCGTGTGGCTCCCTTCCGGACTGTACGTTGGAAGGGGCTGGCGGTGGCTTGGCTTGCTGGTGGGTGGTCAGAGAAGTCTGAACAGGTGAGCTGATGGCGTGTCCTTCTGTGTTCAGGGACACCCGGAAGCCCACGGTCAAGCTGGTGGTCTCCGTATTTGGCGCGGCTGTATGTAAAGGGGATACCCCGCCCTGCAGGTCCTTGAAGTATTCGGAGTCCCGGAGAGAAGGGCTGAGACTCAGAAGGTCTTCCAGACTGCTGTTCACCTCCACTCCAGGGCAGTCGTAGTCACTGACCTCTGAACAGGTGTCCTGAACAGACACGCAGGTTGGCAGGGAAGGAGGGGGACACAATTGGGGGGCAGGGGGAAAAGGAGACAAGACATGGGAACGATAGCCGGAGAAAGCCAGATGACACTAAGGAAAGGGCAGAGATGAACTCGAGCAAAATTCAATATTTCAAAAATATGTAATGTTAGTGTCTATGTGTTAATTTGCAGTCTATTTTGGTTTACGGGGTTGTATCCTTATACTGTGTTTCATAATTTCCTTATTTACAGCATTGAGGGTTATTTTAATTCAGTTTTGTCATTTGCCCTGTTGTGCTATCCCTTGTTATCTTTCCGGTCTTATGATTTGTGTAGGCCTACCTGGTCCACTTTGGCGCCACTAAAAAAGATGTCCTCAGCGATGGAGCCCGGGGATGGTGAGGAGGACAGTGCAGTCACAATAGTGACCTCAGGCTGGCTACTTAGAGAGCCACCATGCGGGCTACATGGCTTACCCTCGGATCCTGAAAATGAATGCTGGGAGGTCAAATAAATGCTATTGCTATGTAATGCAATAGCTTCTGTGTTCCCATGGGGAGAAGCAGGCTACTGTCTGTGGACAGCACAGTGGAAGAACTCTCAGTGGCTCCTTTACATTTCCATTGCATAAACAGATTCCGCTTATTCACATGATGCCACAAACCGCCGTCACCCCGGGCAACCGTGCGGTGATCCTGCATTAGTCTCCATGTCAGTCGATGCGAGCCAGGGCTTATAACCCCCAAACTCAGCAACCTGAGAAGCTCTTTAAGGCACAGCTTGCTGCTGCATATGCTATAGTCAACACAAGGCATATGACAGAGGTAGAGCGGCCTGAGGAGACCGGGTTCAATCAGGTCTGACGAAATCCCTGTGCCAACGTGATCGGCCCAGTGTAAACACAACCGAGCTGCCATGCCTGTGACTGGTGCTGATTTGTACATGTTGACGTTGGGAATATGTGCCTGTGAGTTTTGCAACCTGTAGTCAGTGTGTCCCGGATCCAGGACCGTGGATTGTTTATGTGGGACTTCACAGGTTGCAATGTAGAGAGACTAATTTAAAACCACTGCATGGTTACGATCCAATACAACCTTGCATTATGTGTAATGAAAATGGAGGATATAATGAGTGGTTCTCAGCCACAACCCCCACAAATTAGCCATTGTTTTTAATAGCATAACATAAACAAACAATAAAACCTTTTAAAATGTATGTACTTTTTTACTAAACATTATAAAAATAAAAATAAAGTTCTTGTATTTTCTTCGTTTTGATTTTGGACCCCTGTGGAGGTCCGAATCCACAGTTCAAAACCGCCACTGTATTGCTCCCTACAGGTTAGAGGTCTAATGGTGACTTTGGTAGCATGGTGACAGAAAGAGAGGTCAGGTAGTGTACAGTGTGAGATGAAAAGCAGAATGGCGCCTCCCCCTCCGTCCCCTGCTTGAATCATAATCCTGCTCTGCGCCAACAGCTAGCCACCGCAACTCAGCCGGAGATGCGCGCACATAAACACGATGATGGACATAGAGCTACTGTATATTCTGTATGGCAACTGTAAATCACTCGCGCAGGCCGAGGACAGGCGGCAGTGTCCCCAAAGGAGCTAGAGCTTGTTTGTGTCCAAATCCCTCCTGTGTCAAGTGTAAACTGAGACACTCGGTACAGACACTGCTGCGGCCTGATCTCTTGTAGCGCTGTAGCCTTTTATGGTTTCCTCTCATATCGGCTAATGCATCACAGAAGGATGAAACAGTGTGTGTGTGTGTGTGTGTGTCTGTTCAGGTGTTGTGCACACATATATACTGTGTGTGTGTTTATTTGGGTGAATGTGTGCATGTGTAGAGCCTTCATAGTTCTCCCTCTTGACAGAAGCTCATCCACCGTTACTGTGTCGAATAAGTGTTGAAATGTAATTGTGTTATACTTTATAATATAATGTACTCCTTCTTTTGTGTTTACAAATGTTATAAAGGGGCTATTGTAAGTAGGGCACTGTGTGCAACCTATACAGTGATATAGATACAGTCAAGATAAATAGTGTAAGCAATAGTTACAAATATAATAATAATAATTAAAAAAAATAAAAATACATTTCCATATATAATTTATATATATATATATATAATTTCCATATATTGTTAAAACCAGAGAACACAGGTAAGTAAAAGCTATTTAATTGCAGTTTTACCCTTTAAGATTGCACAGTTTTATCATGTTATCATGTAAGACTGCATGTTAAAAAACGACTGCACTGTCTAAACCTGATCTCAGTGGTTTTTTTTTAGAACACTGTGAAAGAGGGATCTTGCAGCATGTAGGAAATGACAGTGCGCTGACCACAGTGTATTTACAGAATGACAATCACAAGAAATGCATCATGTGAGATGGTCATTTCATGGGGTGAAGGTTATAATGACTTCCAGCGTCTGGTGGACATTTTGAACGTAGAGAGAGATCACAGGGTTCAGGCTCAGATCACACATCAAAACAAACGTGATTCAATATATTCCCTGTGATCAGACGTTCATTAGGACTGGTGTCTCAAAGCACCGAGGGCCCCACATGTAAAGGATGAGGCCAGACAACCTCTATACAGTCACTACATCATGTTGGTGATATCACACAAGGTGCTTTGATAGAAGAGAGAAAGCCAAAGATGATGCTACTGTGTGGTTGTGTTGGTGTACCAAGCTTTTTTCCACAAACCCAATCATTTAACATTTTAATTATCAACATCCTTTACATGCTACTTTGATAATATATACAGTATATAATATACAGAGCCGCCCATTCAGATTCTTTTTTTGGGTCATGGCACAGATTAAGGGCTCGTAAGAAGTATCACATCAGAAATGACTCACTGATATTCAAAAAGCTTAACAGACTAACTGTCACTCTGCCTACTCCTTGGCTGCCACGGAAAACATCTGTGACATAGAAAACTAACAGAAAGACGGCAGTGTTCAGCTCAGGAGGAGAACTGGCACGTCCATATCCCAAGCCCAATATTATGCATCCACAACCTCATAGCTTGTACAACTCATAACCATAATGATGACATTATATCTGTCTCCTGTTTGTGGGTATAAACAATTGCTACCCAATGAAGCAGAAGCACCAGATACGTATAGCTATCATACCAACGTACCTCTCTTGAAGGACCATCTCTTCATCCAGAGTCTGGAGAAGGAAGGCCACGAGTGGTTGAGGGGAGAGTCCGCCATAGCAGCAGTGCAGTGGGGAGGCCAGCTCGAGCTGAATGCTCAGGCAGCTGGAGCTCAGGCAGCCAGCGAGAGACAGAGAGGAGGGGAGCGAAGGGGAGGAGAGGAGAGGAGAACTCGGGGCATATCGGGGTGGAGGGAGGGCAGTCGTGTGTGGAAAGAAAGAGGAAAAAAGAAAGCTAGCGAGAGAGACGGGGAGAGAGTTAAAGAGGACAACTGTGAATCTCAGGCCTGCCTGGATCAAGGAGCTGTTGGTTGAGGATTAGTTAGCCAATGGCTCTGCTGAGAGAAGGAAGGAAGGAAGGAAGGAAGGAAGGAAGGAAGGAAGGAAGAAAGAGCAATGTGTCAAGACACATTGGCAACTGCAGGCAACGATGATTGGAAATGTGTGACAGCGGAGAGGCCAATAGAAATAAAAACTAAAAAGAAATAGAAAGTGCTTCAATGCCTTTTTAATGCAGGTAAAAGCTTAATTGAATCATCGGTCGAAAACATGTAATACTATCTATTGCTGATACATTGAGCAGTTGTTGAAATCCTTGCACTTTTTTTTTTGCAGAGCGGTAACCACCATTGACTGTCGAATTTTGCTCACTGCACGTTGAGCAGTAAAGCCTTCGACCTTTCCCACGCATAGAAAAAGTACTTTTACACAGGCACGGAGAACACAACTAGAAACTTAGTAATTCTTTGTCCACATACACCACACCATTTGTGTACTGGATAAAAGTATGTTTTTGGTTAGTGTTTATGTGGAACCTAATAAACAATCATCATATGAAACATGGAGAAAATTCTGAAAGCAGAACAACACACCACACAAAAAACAATATACAGCAATACTTACAAACAGTTCCAAGTGAGAGGTAACGGCAAAAATCCCATCCATTAACCTGATATTAAGCAAGAGTAAACAGAAAAAGGTCTGACTGGATTCTTTGTGATCAGTGTTAGGTGTGTCATTTGAGTACACCAAGTCAGCCTCAACATCTCTATACTGCTTCCTCGTTTTGTGTGCCTGCAGCTGTGGATGTTAGCATATTACACCGGAACTCACACAATTTTCACACACAATTGGCTCTGCTCAAATGCAGTAGTCATGCAGAAATTGTCCAATTAAACAAGACAATGTTGATGTATTGACAATAAAGTACTGTTTTTTCAGCCCCATTGTACTATCTATCTATATATCAAGTGTTTTCTTGTCACAGTTTTCCCCTTATCTAGGCTTAATCTCAATACTGTAGCTGCAGCCCTTGTGCAACAGATTGAGAAACAGAGTTTCTCAATCTGAGAAACTTGCTGTTTTTGTTGTGGTTTCGTATGTCATAATGAAACTAAGACATTGACTGTTCAAGTGTTTGGAGAGTAAGGCTGAAGCTGAAGAGGTAGTTGAGCCTACTTTGTTTCCCCTGACAGTAATCTCAAAACCAACGGAAGGTGACGTTTCTAAATAAATATAGGCTGGTCACATGAACCTTATGAAAGGGTTATTATTAATAAATGGTCCATGGTAGCCAGAACACTAAATTATCTTGTATAAACATAACTAATTCCCTTATTATTACCACCCTAAATTAACTTAGCTATACAGTAAAATAACAAACATGTCTTTCAAAATACAGAGACTAATTTTAAGGGGTTAAATTGATAGAGAATTGGATACTTATACCTGTAATGAGCAACTGTAAACATGACTACAGATAAGAATCATGTCCACCTGGTCAGCACAACAAAACTATGGTGGGTTGTGCCAGAACTAATTTAGTAAAGGCGATAGAAGTTACTTTTAAAACATCGGCTACTTGCCAAACAGGCAGTTAAGGAGAGCAAGAAGACGCATTCTTCAATACTTTTATTCATAATTTTAATATAAACAGTTAATTGTTGAATAATTTACACACAGCAAGATTTTTATTTTCATATCATTCCAACATTTTCTGTACATGTCACTGCTTGGCTCTCCTTTGAAAACATAGAAAAAATAAATTGTCAAGCGTTTTTTTATTTAGTCATGGCACATTTTTGATCCTGTACAATATGCATGTGTGTGTGTGTGTGATACATAAAGATAATGGCACATTTGGATCCAGTGTGAGGGATGAAGCGATCTCTGTGGTTGTGAGCTGGGTTTTGACATACTGTACATACACACATATACACCTGCTATCTGCACACGTGCTGATTTTACACACAACATATCCCAATTAATACATCAGCATATTCAATAACAATAAATGACATTACGCTTAATGAAGAGGTATCCTGCGAGACTACACACAGCATTCTGGAGACCACCTATGTGCACACAGAGAGACAGAGAGATTGTAGGGCAAAGGCAGAGGAGCAGCAATTACAGAACAATTTAAAGCCGCGGTAAAGACTTCAACCGAGGACAACACAGGCACAACTCCACTGATATGGGGAAAAAACTAAAACATGGGCTCGAGTAGAAACAAATAAGTCATATTGTGCAAACTGGAGCAGACCACTGGACCGACAGATTAACTAGAAGTCAGTTGAAATTTAATTTGAAACCTCTCTGATCCTGGAAAACCTGGAGTTTTGGGTGGAGAGACTGAACCTCATATTCTCCGCCCAACTCTACAGCCACCCCACCCCACCGAACCCCCTGCTGCCCCACTGTCAGAACGACTCCACCTCAGTAAACGCCATCTTTATAAATAATACCAACACAACAGTTCCAGCCAAGGCCAACACACCCAGGACCTGACATCTCCTGCCTTGAGAGGGCATGTTCAGTTATTTGGCAAAATTTGGAATTTCAAACAGTTGTGCGTCTCTAACAATGCACCAACTATATGTATGTCCATTTACCATCATGCTATTGACTTTTTTTAGTACAGAACACATAGATAGCGGAGGGTGTTCTGTCGTCATACAACCCCCTTTTCAAAAAGATCAGAAGCCACTACAGTCTCCATGTTAGACTGAGATGGATGCTTTCTGAGCCATCTGAAAACACTTTCCTTTAGCTTATTCAGGATCACATCACGTGTGTTTTCTTTTTCAAGGACCGTGCAGTGGTCTTTTCCAGTTTTTTTTTTAAAATCCACATACAAACAAATGCAAAGTTAAACTTAGGAACCGATACTGCAAGCTAAACCGTTGAAACAGCTATATATTCCATCTCATTCCATACAACATTTGAGAGGGTGATACTGGTGCTCAACCCTGGGGGGCGTGCTACGTGTCACTGGTTTGGGTGGAGGCAAACACACAACGCCTCATTGGTCAAACATTCAAAACATGCATCAGATTAGAAAGAGGACCCATTAGGAGATGTTTAAAGCCACATATGCCTTGTTACACAGGACAAGCCCTCAGAATGGAGTTGTGCTGCTCCCTTAAGTAAATTAACAAACTGAACCTGCTATGGTTTTGTGTATTGGGGTAGTGTCAAGAGCAAAAAAAAAAAAACAACATTTTCTTTAGAAAAAGATATATGCACATCGATAACAATGTTAAATTCATAATGTACAAGAGTAGTAAAAGTTTACAGTCAGAAAAAGTAATTGTATTTGCCCTCCCTATTTTGGCAAAAAGAAAAAAAAAAGAAAAGAAACCAACATCTCTAAAATGTAATACTTTTTTCTTTTAAACAATACAATGATGCAATGCTTTGTTCTCACTCTGCGCTGTACTACTACCATGCTCTGTCCAACCAACTCTTAGGCCAATAGAGTTTAACTAATCACGCATAAACTTCCCTAAATTAAGCGCTTTCATATTTCAGGAAGTGGGATCTGCTGCTATTTACAGTTTTTGGAGCTTATCAATTCAGTATTTTTCTCCCATAGGAGAAACAAATGCATTTCAAATAGATCTCTAATTCTCTCGAGGTCATGCAATCACTTCTTATCTTACATTTTCACGTGCTTTGTGGCATCGCTGTTTTAACTGACCGAAGATGGCCTCCGAGAAGCAAAATCAGTTATCGCCAAATTAACAAGCATTAACATGTGCTGTTGCAGATGGTTTGTTTTCCATGCATAAAGCAAGCCAGAGCTTAGAAGAGTAGAGACAAGTTCAACATGATTATATCTCTTTTTAAACCTTGAACATCAATCATAGAATCCCAATAATTACAGTATTATCCAGCCAAGCAGTTAGAAATGTTGCTATTCTCTGCAGCTATGACTAAATAAAACTCATATTGTGACTACAGAATGCATAAAATAACATCTGTGCATTGTGATTAGATTTTTAGAGGAGGTGGTTAGTTAATCCTCTTTAGTGATTGTGGAGAAATGTACCAGTCAGTGATGTTTTTTCTGGAGAAAGGACTGGGTAGGAGGGGTCAGGAGGGCGGTCAGCCTGAGCAAGGCACTCTGGGCTGTGGCCCCGTTTGCTTTGCTACCCCCTGACCGGCAACACTCCCACCCAGCCACTAGGTGGCAGTCCAAAACGTATCCGAGTAGGAAGTACTCCTGATCTCTTATTTGAAAGGATTTCAATTTACAAGGTTAGGGTGGAGAGGGTCGTTGGGATTTTGTAGTTGAAAGCTTGTCATAGGGCTTACATTTCCATTAACTTCTGCAAGGATGCTGAGAACTTGCGCTACGGTCAGAGTCGATAAAAGGTAGGTAGGTAGCTCCTCCTCCTCATCGTCCTCCTCCTCCTCCTCCTCCTCCAGCAACAAAGCATCAGGCCGCCTCCCTGAGACGAAAGTTACAATCTATATTTCATATCGGTTAGAAGTTCTTATGGCACACAGGATTGCCCCGGTCCACTCCTCGGCAGAGGAGAGGCCCTGCCCACACGTTGTGTCCTGCTCAGCCATAAACAGACCCAATCCATGGCATTGATAGAAAATAAAGGTTATCTCTTGATATTCACAGTAGAAAAAATATACATACAAACACAAAATCAGAACACATCGTCAGAGCAGGGAAACAAACAAACACTAAAGGAAACGCAGGAAGGCCTTGGGATCTGAACGCCGACTATTTGGACTGAAGAGAGAAGGGAAAGGGTGAGGGGAGGAACGAGGCGTTCAGCTTCCAGAGCAACCAGCCGAGGGCTGAGCCAGTACTGTGAAAGAGTTGAAAAAGCACGGGTGTCCATTCAGGAATTGCTTTAACTGCCCTCGGACGTACTGAGGCGAGAACAGAGAGGCACCAAAACCCAAGACATCAACGTCTCTCATCCGACGCATGCACACCAACATCCCCAGAAACCAGACAATGCCACTCTTGCATGCTTTCCAGAAGGGTTGTGGGTATAAACAAGGCAAGGGGGTGTGATAGAAAACGCCCATTAGGCATACACTAGAGCTGCACTGTATCCAGTGCCCAGAGGAAGCCTCTCAAGGGGAATCCACCCCCCCCCCCCCCCGGAGATGTAGTACTCAGGCCACCTATCATAAGATCAGGCCACCTATCATAATGCCACCTTCCTGTCCAGGTTAACTACATTTCATAATTGCTATGGAATAGCTCTAAGCAGGACAAATCTATGGCTTGAGAGGTTGTGCTTAAAACACGTCTCACAAAAGACAATAGCATTTACAGTAACTCTCAAAACCTTTCAAATAGAAAATGGACGATTTTTTCAGAACTATCCCAATAAGGCATACACACTGCAGTGGTCTTAAGCAAAGCTCTGCCCTAATTAAGGGCTTCCACACTGGGACAAACAGGGAGGATCCAAGGAAATTAATATACCGCAGGAAAAAGGAATTTAGCAGTTTTGGTACATAATTTAATAGTGTTTGAAATGACAGGATATTGGGTGACTGCAGTGATGATGATGTAGGCTATTTACACCGATTCCTCCATATGCACTGAGGTAGACTGCGGCCAAACAAAGACGACAAACTACTTACCAACTAGTGCTCCTATTTGTCACTAGCTAAGCAACAGCTATGCTTTTAGTTTGCGTCACTGTTACCACCTTAAAATGCTTAACTAAAAAGCTGACGATAATAAAATAAATAAGATATCTGGTATTCCACATGGGCACCATCTGAAATAAAAATGCATATGCATGCGTACACTGCTGTACGATAAGAAAGAGGTTAAAGATGTCCACCATTTGACTTTTTTCAGGATTATGCACAAATAACCAACGAGCGTCAGATTTATTTTCTTTTACATTATCTCTAACGCAAGAGGTTTTTATAAAATACAAGAGCCCAACATTGTATCTCTTCCGAATAAAATACTAAACGCCTGTGATACTGTATATCATATGCAGCACCGATAAAGGCCAGTCTACAGTGGCATCACTAAAACGATTTGAACTCACAGTTCAAACATTACACTAACAACAAGATCTCCAAAACTAGCAACCCCTCCCCATGAACATATTTCAATAATGCAGATGTTGCTGCAATCTCTCCTGCCCGATTACAAATCATCCAGAGGCATGCGTTACAAGCCATTTTTTAAACCAGCCCAGAGCTAGATTTGGCTCTGGGATCGAGAAGGCACTGGTAAAAGATGGAGGCAGCTTTCCAGCTTTATCTAAACTTTGATTACGTGGGGTCTGTATTAATGACAGAAAGCCGGCAACACTTTGGCTATACATCTGAATGCTGAATGCCGATTGGCTAGCTTGGCTGTCACTCCTGTATCCACCTCTGTTCAAATCCTGCGTACAGCCTCCATGTGGACATCAGTGACACGAGGGAGAGAAGCAGATGTAGATGGATCTAGAATGTTCTATTGCAAAACGCAGAAGACCCTTGGTGCACTTGCTGAGCAGAGATATGGAGCATCTGGACTATACTGTGTACACCTACGAAAATATTCAATATGCGGTGGGTTATCGGCAATGGCTTTCTCTGTTAGATGGAAGGTAAAAGGAATGTTTCTAATTTCATACAGGAGGAACAAATGTATAAGTTAAATAAAGCCATTCTGACTCAAGATGTGTTAATTCAATTCAACTCCTGGAAAAGCCAC
>JAODLI010000029.1:0-12378 GCA_027575585.1 Percopsis omiscomaycus | reverse complement strand
CCCCCCCCCCCCCCAACGAATGTGGTTATTTATTAATGTGGTTATTTACTGTATTTGGACACGTTGTGTGCATGTGTACATACATGTTGCACGTGTGTAAATGTATTTTGTGTACGTGTTGTGTATTCACCACAGGTGGTGCTGTTCATGTTCGCCTTATATCCTGGTAAGCAGAATTTTATTTACAGTGCCACTTAACCCCCCCCCCCCCTTCTCTCTCTCGCTCTCTCTCGCTCTCTCTCTGGCGCCTTATTTAAAAGCATAGCAGTGCTATTAATAGCGTCTGGCGGCCTGATCTGAGAAGACAGAATACGAACCGTGCCATCTCCTGGCTGCTAGGCCGCAGCAGGGGGAGGCTGGGCACAGAGAGGGGAGAAAATCGCGGCAACAGATTTGATGACTTGGTAAATGTACATGGCGTAAATGTACAGAAAGTGCACACGTACGACCGACATACAGATCCAGAAGAGAAAGAGAGAGCGGTAAGAGCTAGCACAGGAAGCGCAGTCTTCTGTGAGCATGTTAGCTTGTGTCTGTCGCTAACATGCCATGGCGAAGTTGGTCAGTGGCCACTGCTCAGGTTTGAAGTGAGTTTCGATGCAGGCTTGCTCCGAACGAGACTAAAACAGCCCACGAATGAATTGACAATGGGAAACATGCCCAACTTCTCTCAAGAAATACAAAGGCAATAAAGGTAATTTTCCATAAGAAGATAATTTCACTTCTAAGTGTGGTTTGTCGATTTTTTTAAAGTCATTTTTCCGTGACGAGGCTATTAAGGATTAAAGAAGGATATGTTTTAACCAATAGCGGTCGCTTTTACAACTCCAGCTCAGAGCCTGTAGACGGAGCCATGCTGCCTCTAGATTGACATCTAGAGTGTCTATGTTTTGTGGCCTCTTATGCTCTGCCACTTGTTCATCTCATCACGGCATTACGGAGGCAATATCACCACAGGCACCTGTCTCCTACCCCCCCGTACGCTCCGATGCGCCTCGTGCCTAATGTCGTCAGCTCGGGCCACAGGCGTCCCCAAAAACACCCTCACAACATCTCTGAGTGTTTCTCAACCTTTTCAAACACAAGAGCCGGCTCACAGGCCACCGTAAACCACAGGAAAGAAATGCCAGGAATAGCTTGTATTTTTAGGCGGGTGACTCAGAGTGGCACATGAATCTCTCTCTCTCTCGAATGTCTTAACAAAGTGCTTGAGCAATAATGAGCTAACATGGAGGATTTGCAGCAGGATGAAGGGTCGCTTCACTGCTGGATGCTGCGTTGCCATTGGATGAATCACAACTAGGCTTCCGACCACAAATTCCCGGCCTCTATTGTTGCGTACCTCGTGTGGCCCTGAATAACTTAAACCTGTTCATTTGGTCACATATTTATGTAAGCTAAATTTGTCATTACGATATAATAAATAAAACTGAATTTGCCAAAATAAGCTATCACGTTTTCCCACATTTTCACTTTTACATTCAAAGTAATAGTATGCAATTTTGAATGAAAATACAATGTGCCATTAAGATGTATGTATTTGGATCCATGTATTTTGCAATGTAAAAATGAGTAAGGTGATTGGTGTTCCCCGTCTCTGATATCCAAGGCACTGTTCAGGTCTCGGGAGGTATGCAAATTCCCATGCCCATAGAGAGACGTCTACATCGCAGCAGATACAGGAGACATCATTATTACTTCCTCTCGCCTTACAAAAACCTCAGAGTTGTCAAACGGTAACAGGTTTTCTTTTACAATTACACTAATGTACCTTTATGCCCGTGTCCCGCCCGCACTTCAAAGACTTTTTTTTTAATCACACCTCTGAGTCATAACCGCCCCAAACTTTGTAGTTGAGCAGGAAAACTGCAGAGCAGCGCCTGATTGTATGTGCAGGTGCGCCTCCTCAGAGGGCCTATATGCTACTGGATGATGAAGAAGAAGAAGAAGCAGCCACATCAAAAGGAGAACTCCTCCATGGCGGAAAGTTTTCTCTCCCACTGCACGTTCGCTCAGTGGTTTATTGGCCTGGTGACGATTCAACTGCCGACTTGTCCTCAGCTGTGTGATGCCAGTGGAAGAAAATGGCCACCTTTTGATTTTTCAGAATTTCTTCTCAATGCCCCAGTTTTTAGAACAGTCACAGTGAGGAGCGGGCCTAGCAGGGAGATTTCTCTGCAAATAACTCCAGCGTTCTGAAAATCTCTATAAAAGCAGCCACCACAGATGTACCTGCGAGGTACTATCACCGTATTGTGTTATTTTAAAAAAAAAGAAAGTGATAATTGTGTGTCATCTTGTCACTTCCTTGCTAGAAATAATTAGTATTACAGAAACCGCTTCAGCAGGGGGAAAAAATAACCTGTGTGCTGATCGCATTTAACAACTAAGAGCAGGAAAATAACGAGGTCCAATGCTCTCTGTAGCATTTCGCCGCTTTAAGTCTTTGCTCGGCCGCTTTCCAAGGCAATGTTTGTGTCACCACAGCTTTGATTAAGGGGGGATTTTGGGAGATTATATTACCCCCACAAACTCGTAAGGCATTATCAGTATTAAAGCAGCGATGCCTTGAGCTACGCCAAAGATCTATGGATGAGATCAGATTTGAGAGGGATGGCAGGATTAGACACACAGAGGCGTAGACCTGACAGCTCATCACAGCTTAACGGAAGCATGATCCCCCAGACACCGTCGCTTTCCCTCAGTCTTTAACTATCTGGACCTGGGACTACAATCCTTGGTACCGGTCGGCACTTGGATCCCTGTTGTTTCCCCACCACTCTAAATGGATGGGACACGGTTCCGTGACATTCTTTGATCAAAAATGTCCATGAGCTGTTCAAATAAACTTAAATTTTGTCATAAATTTCCACAAACTTTGAGTTTTACATTCTGTCATCTAAGCTATGCTAGCTATTCACAACAATGTGCAACCTTAACAACCGAAGCAGTTCAAAATCTTACCATAACAACTTATCTAAAAAGATCTAGGATCTAAATTTGTTTGACCTTATAAATTCAGGAAAATATACTTAATATGTCCCGATATTGCATGACTCCCAAAATCCCAGGCTTTGTCTCGCTGAAATAGAATTTCTCATGAAAGTCTCATGAAATCTCAGAAATTTCATGACTCATGGGAACCCTGAATAGCCTCCACTTTGTTACACTGAGGTTCTACTTGGATCACCCTCGACCTAAAACAATGACTTCGAGCACCAGTGTGATACTAATATTTTCTGCTGTCAAGTAGAGTTCTTGTTTGAGGTTTTCTGCAGAAGGAGATATTGAAAGCAGACAGAGTTGGGAGGGCCAGGGGAGCATGATGGAGGCGTTTGTAATCTTTTTTTCTAGTGATGTAATAGTCAGAAACTGGTTCGGTGAGGAGGTGGGGCATGGTTTTCTCCATGGCAACCGTCCCTGGAAGAGGTTTACAGTGTGCACCGTCCCACCCCCTACCCCCAAATGCGGGCCTACAGTGCCACATAATGTACAACCACAACCGGCCTGTATCATGAAATAAATTCATCTTCCGCATCTGTGCCAGCTCCACATCCTTAAACCACCGCCGAATGGGAGAGCGGGTGTAGCTGTTTAGTAAATCAGGACAACTCCTCCCGGGCAACGAGCGCAAACAAGGGCACTGTTCTCCTGCTTCTCCCACCTTGTCCCTGGCATCCGCACACAAGTCTCTGGGGGCTCTCATCAGGAATGGTTTAATCTCCGCAGATTTCTGCAACCAATGCTAGCTAGGGCTTCCCGCTGGCTCTGAGATCCTGTGTCTTCTTGCTGCTTAAATGACCTGCATCTGAAGGCTGATGGCCCAGCTGGACAGAGCAGCTGCCTCAGTGTGTACTAAAACGAGAAGCCAGCATGTCCCTCTCACCTCCTTGACAAATGAGTGGAGCTAGTTTCCAACCATATCGCCTTTCTTAAAAAAAACATCAATGCTTTTACGGGCTACAGTCGCAGGCAGATTTATAAGGGCTTTTTATTTGGGTGATGTAACAATGGTTACATGACCCCGTGACCTTCCACGGGGGAGGAGGCAGAGGGCCCACGAGGGGGAGGGGGCGTCGCAAACCATACAAACTGCCGCAAGCTTGGCGTGTCACTCAACCCTATGCTGCTGACGCGAAGCGTAACAATAGGCTGTTAAAACAGAAGACAGTTCCGGTACAACCCTGAGTCTCTCAACTCGCGGTAGGATGGCACCACAGCCCGATGGAGCTTGCCAAAGCATCTGAAAATCTTAGGTTGGCCCAAGCTAGGACTGCTATTGGGCCTGTGTAATTCTACAAGACAGGAGTGCCGTTTCTTAGCTTCACAATGCTAGAGGGAGAGGGGGGTGGCATTGGCTGTGTTAGATAACACAATATGCTGCCTTGGCACTTTGTAATCTGAACCACGGCGAATCATCTGTGAACACTGTGTACCGGACTGTTATCGCCACAGTTTGAAAACGCGAAGGATGTGGGATCCTTAAAAGTCACCGTGATGCCTCACCACGCCAGAGGAATCGTCGGTGAATAAATCCCCTTTTATGTGCCCAAATGGCTTTTGCTCCCTGCTGCTGTTGTGTTGTTACCCCAATACACAGGCCTCAGTCGAAGATCTACTTCAGGTGCGACTCCAACTGATCCATTTTTCAAAGGGTCTTTGAAGTCCTGATTGTTTAATACGGACATCCTTACGGCCAGGCGCTTCCATTTTAAGGGCACCACTGGGAAACTCAATAATGCATTAAAAAGCAGGGCATTGTGGGATGTTGGCCTGGAAGGAGTACTGTATGTAAATGAGCAAGGTGCAGGGAGGGGGGTGGGGTGTTCCCTGACACAGCCCCCTCCCCAAAGCAGTCTAAATGTGTTTTGTGAATAAAAACCTCTGATAACATTTCAACTTTATCCCGAATACTTTTCCTGCTCTCTACTTCTGAGTTTCTCGGTTTAGTTCTTAATCTGTTTTGACCCTGCTTGAGGATAGTGGCAGCTCCAGTGGGACAAAAAAATTGTTTTCCTTCATGTAAGCTTGTAGCAAACCAAAGAAAGGGGGGTGGGCGACTGCTGCATTTATAATTTTCATTGTGGAGGACGAGATGTCAAATACACAGCCAGGACCCGATGTAGACAGCAGGAGAGCATTTTTTTCCTCCTGGCCAAGTATGAAATAGTTTCCATAACAAAGACTAATCAGACCAGCGCTGAGATATTCTCTTTGTCAATCCTTTTCTATAATTGACCTCTTTTTCTTGCCGGTGACGTCTAGCTGGCTGAGTGAGTCTATTGTTTGTTACTGGAGAAAAAGAAAACCCTGATGACTACTCCCTCCCACCCTACACACACACACCTAATCAGAGAATAGTGAACAGCAGAGACTTGGGCAGTAAGGGCTGAGAAGAAACCAGCTGCTGTGCCAAAAACAATAACATTCCTCTCTTTCTCTGCCGGTTGGAACTGACAACACACCCTCAATAACGAGACCAGCGCTGTATACCTTTATACTGAGTGTATACCGAGTCCACCGGCCAGAACTAATGCGATTAGAGCCGGGCACTGATGATTTTGGCGGTCACGACAAACACTTTAATAACGATAAATCGATGAGCTATAAGTTGGTCTGCACGAGTTCAATAGATCAAGTAAAAACAATTAATAAATGTGTACTGAACAGCCATTTAGCATTATTTGTGCAGTGCTACCAGTGGCCTTTCCATAATTGCCCATTTAACAGACTCATCCTGGCCAATCGCGGGTCAGGATTCTGAGAAGGGGCTGATTCAGCAGCCTTGTGATGTGGATGGCGCCCACGCTAGCTTGCTGGGGACAGGCCCGTGTTGGTGGTGGTATTAATAAGCTGCATTACTGTGAGCATGGAGGCATGGCCTGTTTTAATTACACTGCCGGGCTTCTTCCCTTCATTGCCGGTAATTGTTTCTTTCCTCTCCAAACGCCTCCCTTCCTTTGGCCCATCCTGCGCTCTCGGCACATCATCGTATCGCAGCGAAGCGTGGCACTTCGACTCTGTGGCAATTCAACTGCGTGAGAACTGATGATCTGATCCTGTTACTTTCCCTGTTGGGAGGGAATGTGAAAGTGGCACGGCACAGCAAAATGTGGAACGACAAGAGGCCTGGTATTCCGAGCCCATGTAGCCACAGAACGAACTAATTTTCTGCTCTCCATTTTTTCCCTTTTTTGTTAGTCAGAAGCTGTAAACTCCCCTTACCCACCCTTCCCTCTCAATGTTTAATCAGGATGACCTCTTTATTTAGGGGGATAAATAAAAGATTAGAGAGGAGCCCAGTTAATACAAAGCAAGAGACTGCATTGGGAGCGTATCACACAAAACAACTTCTCCGGGCCTGTTCCAAGTTTAGACTTGTCCTCTTACAAATAATGTAGTCCTATAAATCTTGCATTGGGAGGTGTGAGATGCAGCCCGACGCCTTCGACTAGAAACGCTTGCTTCACACATCCAGAAGTTAGTCATAGGTCCCGTTCCTGGTGTACATGAATGGCTAGGGCGAAGCACTAACAACATCGGGGAAGAGTTCCGTTCAATAGGCTGAGCCGCGCTAGCCGGAGATATTACTGTGTCAGGCACACTGGATGCCCAACTGGGTGTCCCCCAAAGAGCAAGGACTTATGTCATGGGAAGTTGTGCCAGTTGAAGGCTTTCACGGGCTACAGGCCGGTTGACTTCCTTGTATTGGACCGTGTGGTAAATGTCACACTGCAATACAATGCAGAGCGCTGTACTGTAGTTCACAGCCAGGGGTCTAATAGTTATGACATTTCCTTTTGTCCGGGGAGAGCCCCCCCCCACCCCCCACACACACACACACACACACACCTCGCTTCCTCAGACAGATGGAGGTGAACTAGGTTACGGGAGCAGCAAGCTCCAACAGACTATCATCCTGTCAGTCTCTTGGCTAATTGAATCAGATGTGTAGAGGGCGCCAGTGTCTCTACATGCCTCCCTTTTAAATCACTATCGGACCAGTGTCCGATAGTGCGACCCTGCCCCCCACCCCCTCCCAAATGGGACAGGGCTGGATTACTCCCCACCACTGGAGGTGCACGCACTGACGTTGCCCTTGTCGGAAACACACCAAGGGCATGAAATCCCCTCTCAGGGGTCAAACTCATGTTATCTAAGAATTAAAGAAACCGGATGGAATATTTCTCTCCCCTGTCTGGCTCTGCACTTTAGGCCTTAAAGCTTTATCGGAACTGCTGGTCACCTTGCGATATGGTGAACATGGCTTCCATTTGTTAATAGAGGATTTACCTCCCTGTGTGAGGAAATAAAAGTCCTATGATTTACCCTTAACATTGGAGGACTTCGAATTTGTTGTCATGGTGACTGTCAATCTAATCCAAGATTTAAAAATAAAAATAAAGATGGGTGTTAGGGAGAAGTGTAAGTTTGAGTGAAGGCCCGGGAGGGGGGGGGTTGGCGATAAGTCTTTTCTGGGCCTAGCTTTTCTTGTGCTGACTGGGCAGGCTGGGCCTGCTTCAGCCAGTAAGCTGCTGACCAAACCCCTCGGTCCTGCTCAGCCAGTGGGCCGCAGCTCAACCCGGGGTTTATCAACACAGACACGAGCTGGAAAGGCTTATCAAGGCAAAACGTGGATATGGCTGCCATTCCCAATGCACTGCCCTTTACCAGGGAGGGGAAAAAATAAATAAGAAACATTTCAACAAGGGCCTGATTTTAATCTCCACCAAAAATGACTCCTGCCCTTTAAAATACATTGCTGTAGGTGGGATGTACCCTTTAAGCACCTCCACTGCATTTCATTTGTTTGATTTACCGGTAAGGACGGCATTCTCCCCTCTCAACCTCCCTTTCAAAAACGTTAGTTTGCGTTCTCTTTTAAAAATGGACGCCACCAAGGTTAGGCTTTATGTGCCGCTGTTGGCCGAATGAATGGTTTGCTACGCACTCTCCAAGGACCTGCTTGTGTTATACGGAATTTGCTTAGGCTCCCCTGTTAACAGGAGCTGATGCAATTTAGCCAAGCTAGCTAACCTGGGCAAGTCATTATTACATAGCAACATAGATGAGTTAAACCTGATTAATAGGAGTGAATAATAGGACGGATGAGAATGAATGATCCTAATCTGGGTGTGGGTGAGTGAGCCCGAACACACACACACACACACACAAAGACACAAACACACACACAGGTGAATGGACTGCAAAATAATGTGTTGCTACGATACCAGAGTGAAAGAACTTGAGGAAGTTCATTAAGAGTGATGCCTTTGAGTGAGCCAGACAGAGCTTCCATAGAGATCATATCTCCGCGCGCCTTTGTCCCTCTGGCTCATAATTACATTTGGGGTGTGAAGCCGGCCAGACTGGACCCTATTCACACCTGACTCCATAAATGTTCTGTGTTCAGTGCAGTTGGCAGGGGATACGTGGTACACACAGATACTCATTCTCTCCCTTGTCTTCCCATGCACACACACACACACATACACACAATGGACACGCACACTAAGCCAGCTAATCAATCACCGCCCTGGAGGTCAGTTAGGATTCGTTCCATGCCACACTTCCTCCAGGTACGAGTTCTGTTGTCCGAGGGAATCCTGCGAGCACTGCGTCTCTTAAGCTTTGGCGTCAATAAGTATCAGCACATACTGCCATATCCATGATATTAAGAACTGTTGCCATAGGTTACAACTAGCTGTGTCGATGGGATCTGGATGAACTTTGTAAATATCAAATTTGCCAATATAATTGACTGCGTTTCTTTTTCTTTTTTTCCCCCGCTGATGGGAAGAGCACAGATGATATTTCAGTATGAGAGAAAAATAACTTCTTGCCAGCCCACGTAATGTAGTGTCCACTGACAGTGAAACACATTGATGCACACCAAACTGCGACAATTAACTTCTGGTCGGCATGAAATTGAGAGATGATATGGACTTCTGCTGCAAATAGCTTTCTTCAAAAACAGAGCAGATGGAAAGTCTTTGTACACCCCATAGCATTGTGTTTATATAGGACGACCAAAATGAGTCTTAATACAATGGGGATCCAGCGCGGTGCATTACACAGGCAGGCAATTTTAGAATCATTACAGCAATTTTCACAGGTTTTCAAATAGAATAATCAGAGCTCTCATCTCCTGGAGGGAGTACAAGAAAATCTGTGCTGGAAGATTTCCTTACCTTGTCTACTGACAACAAGTTAGAACAGAACATACCGTTTCCAGGTTTCTGCTAATAAAGTCACACCCGGAAAGCAAGGGTTAATCTTTTCTTTGTACCCAATAATAACATCTCCGAGCGAGTCAGCCAAAATGCTGATGATAGTTATTTTGGTGGCGTATTTTTATTTTTTTTTTTAATTTAATTATTTTAATAAGTCAAAGAGATTGAAAGGTTGTTCTGGTAGATATTGTGACTTTTGAAATATGTATTAAATTAAGAACACATATTAGATGTAGTCTAGTATTTTCCAACACAACTCAGCCTCCTCCTAATGTGCTGTCATGACTCAGCTACTAAAGCTAGCTGGCTAAGCTAAAAGACAGACACACACACACACACACACCATTATTTTGAAGTACTCTGTCTCAGACAATCTGTGGGACTGCTATTTCCTTCCAGGTACCGCACGTTACTAGCTACCAGAAACAAAATCCATTCCGGTAAAGTTTCACATGCTGCTTAATGTTTAAAGGGACACTCCTCCATGTGTGTCTTGAGTGACCCTTGCAGCTGAAATCGGCATTACAAAAAAGGTAACATTTTCCATAAACATCTTTTGCATGCTCCTTCCCCCCCACCTTATTGCTGGGAGCCTTGTATATAAATCTACTCCTTCCCCTACAGCTCTCTAGGCTCACACTGTTCTCTGTCCCTCCATTTACAACTACCCCTGACCGTTTAGTCTGAAATTCAGGCTTCCGAAAGTGCCATAACGCAATCAAGTGTACCTTTAAGCTATTTGTGCACACTGTAATCACGACATGTTATGATGCCTTGGTGGCATGTTGTTTTAGCAGAGACAGTATGTCTAACCGGCTTACAAGTAAACGCAACCCTTTAGCTTGGTATAGGGTCAGCTCAGAAAACTACAATTGAAGCTAAAGGTATGCGAGCCTTGAAAAGAGTTGCATGTAATGTCAAAATCTAACTATAGCTTTACAAATGAGTTCCACTGCAACTACATTATCTCAAGCAAGTATTATACAGTAGCATAATAAAAGCAAATCACCACCCATGCGCTTCATTCTCTCAGGATTTATGGATACAATAACCAGAGTAGCTTCAGGACTATACATGCATATTGTTTTTCTAGAATGCACTGAACTGAAACTTTTAATTATTGATTGTAAAATCAATTCAGTTATTTTTATTTTTTTATATTCATTGAAATATGCAGAGAATAATTACAGGGACACTGGCAAGGTTTTATTCACTTCATTGTTCTACACATACCCACATTTTCCAATGTATCTGGTGTTTTGTAATTTGATATCTAGTCTGCGCTAGCTTTGCAACGAATATGATCAATTAGGTCTAGTCATATCAGTGCGAGTTTTTCACTTTCTTCAGCATGGCATTTTAACCCACCTGCGTGCATAGAAACATGACACTGAACCGAGTGCACACAAGTAAAAGCCATCATCACAAAGTACTCCAGGGCCAAACCAAGGCTGTGCTCTATAGCTGTAGTAGTGACAACAGGAGACACCTTGTGGAAACCAACGCCTTTAAACCTCTGCTAAAGTGAGCTCATATGTCTGCATTAGCCTCTAAAGCAGGCATGTCAAATTCAAGGCCCGCGGTCCACTTCCGGCTCGCTATACAATTATATCCGGCCCGCGAGAAAATATCATATATCTCTCATAACTGGCCCACCGGTATAAGACGCACATCGTGGATACTACAAGTCACAGAATGCACTGCAACAGCTAGCTGATTGTGTCTGTGAGCCTGCCACAGGGAAAATACTTCATTGCATATTCCTTTGCTGTGGATGAAAGCGCTGACATGACTGATTCATTCTAATGGAATGTCGGTAGTTTTACAGGTATTTGTTCAGAAACCAAACTTTGTCTAACCTGTCTGTTTAATACATTTTGAACCAGTTTGGCCCTCGAAGTAATCCCAGTTTTTTTTTATTTTGGCCCTCTCTGTGATTGAGTTTGACACTCCTGCTCTAAAGCCTTGTTTATGTAATAACCTGATTTCACATCAGTTATTTTATTTGTTTAAATGTGATATACAAATTGTATTAAGTATGTTGATAAATATAGATTAAAAACATAACTGCTATTGAGGGGGAAATTACTCTTCATATATGTTATTGGAGTATTGGTACATTTGTAAATTATAATTTCACTATTAATCTGTTCGTACAGTGATTCAATATTTTGTCGTTAAAATATATATCTTTACAAATGGTTTCATTATTGCTAATAAGTTAATCTTAATAATAATTAATGTTACTTTACTTTTAATGTTCTATTTCCTGTTGACCTGAAAGAGGAAAAAACGGAGGGAAGACGGGAAAAGGGGGAAATCCCGCATGAGAACGGGGGAAGAGAGAGAAAAATAGTGTCGAGCAGGTTTTGCAAGCGTGCGAATGCAAAGATTAGAACGTTGATTATTTATTTTATATTATTGGACTTGACAGTGACAGTTGTAACAGGTTATAGTGCGTGAGCGTGATCATTTCTGGCAAGGAGTGATTTGTTCTACTGCTCTTTAATTTACGTTATATTAGTTTAGCTTAGCAGTCGCAGGGCTGACGTTGGGTCATTTCTTCGGCTGTGCGAGCCAGAGAAAAGTGGGAGTTCCGGTGGTTACTGTGGGCATTTCGGTTGGAGCTGAAGGTCGCCCGTAGTTGTCTGGACTCCGGTACCGATCGTCGCTGTGCTGTTTCTGCTGTAGGCGGGGCCAAGCCGTCCGAGGGGACTGCGCACGGACGCCATCAGTCACTCTAAAGTCGGAGGTAACAACACTGTCATCCTGCTGCTTCGTCATGAGCGCCAACAAAATTATATGCAAGCTTGCTTAAAGAGTGCACTCTAAAACTTTTAATATTTACAGTCTAAAGTATCTGGGCCTTGAGATTGTACTTCTGTTTTTCATGTTTTACTGTATGGATTGTTTTCAATTAATACAAAGTTGAAACTAAGATACTATGTGAGTGTGCTATTATTTGGTCAATATAGGCTAAGTTGAATAATTTAAATAATATGGTTCATGGTATTTTGGAGTATTAAAACCTGTGTTATTCCCGGTCTCTCATTAGTCATAGAGAATCAATCATAAATGACCCTAGACTGTTTATTATACAACGGAATGTCTCTTTCACCTAGTTTGATAAATACTGGAGTTTAAA
>JAODLI010000028.1:0-12378 GCA_027575585.1 Percopsis omiscomaycus | reverse complement strand
AGCTCTTAAGAGTTGACAATTATTTACCTATATAGATATATATATATATATATATATATATATATAAACAAAACCATAGACTGTATAAATAAAGAACGAAACGCAATGTGTGGCGCACCGCCACAAATTAGTCTGTGTGGGAAACACTGGCGTGAATTACTTTAAGTTACGGTAGATCCCGCGATCGCCCTCTGTTGCAATCTGTCAATTATGGAAGGCCATCAGATTTTTCCGTTATTGTTTAAAAAATTCGGTCAATTACAAAAATATTTGGTTAATGCGACCACTGTAATGTATATCGAAATATCGGAAATGTGTTGAAAAATCAAATCACCGTTATTGAAATTTTATATACCGCAATATATATTGATATTGAATTATTGTCCAGCCCTAAGGCTAATATTGTAACGTTAGATATACAGTTGGGTTTTGCTCAATATGATGTTGATTGGCAGATCAATGGGGGTTGAATATCTAAGTAGGAGATGTCCTCTGTCCCAGACTAAACCTAAAATACTATGTGCAGGACGCAAGATAATTTAATACCTACTTATAATATGACCGCGTGGTGAACTATGCTTTGTGTTGTTGGCCAGATACAATGGAAAAGAAAAACGGACCTCTGTGTACACATCCTATAGAAGTAAAAATTTTGGCTCTATTATTTGAGTCCCATTCAAAAATTACTCTTGAGAAATTTTATGTTTATTGTCCCCCCCAACTGTTGGATGAAATTTACGCCAATAGTTACAACATTGACTTCCACTGTTCATTTTCCTCATAAGCCTCCATTAAAAGACATTGCTCATTTGGTGTGAAGTATGGCGCATGCAACTTATCCATAGTCGCTCCTCCTGAGCCGAATGTAGAAATCTAGGATAAGACAAAAAGCTGTGATCGGTGCCTCCTGGCTTTATCAGTTTCACAAAGGCCAAACCAGGCTCAGGAGGAGCGACTATGTCAAGCCAGGTTTGAGTAATTCAGATAAATGCGCAGATTCACTGATGCTACAATGGATTGCATGCGCCATACTTCACACCAAATGTACATTTGTCGACAGTTTTTTGCAAGCACATAACATTCTTCCTGAATAAGCACAGCATCATGTAACAAGGTTACCTATGTATTTGCAGAACATTATTCGAAAGTTATCATTTGCTTCTCGAACAATCAATTGCAATAGTCTAAAGTTATCATTCACTCTTCAAACAGTCTATAATTGCTAACTGCAAAGTGTTTAATATTCTAGGAGCTGATCTAACCGAGTAGAAAGGATTTAAAAAAATGATTTTTAGTAAAGGGAGGAAATGAGGATAGAATTAGGATTGTTAGTGGGATTAGTGCTATGAGGTAGAAAGATCGGTCGCCGAGGTACCGAGGTGGATTTTGAAGAGGTGGGTTTTAAGTCTCTTGCGGAAGATTGTTGGTGACTGCTGTTCTGACCGCTGCAGGAATCTCATTCCACCATTGCGGCGCCAGGACAGAGAAGAGTCTGGACTGGGCTGCACGACTTTTACGCGCAGCTCGTAGCAACGGAGGTGTCAGCCGAGGTGGTAGCTCGAAGTGCTTGGAGGTAGAGTGTTAGAGAGTTCCTTTTGCTGCCTTGTAGGCCAACACTAATCATTATTTTCTTCTCTCCCAAGCTCTCAGCAGACAAGTGACCTCATTAAAAGAAAAACATTGTGACATCCTCTCGTTTGTTGAATACACCAAAAAGCAATAAATCAACTGAAATAGTTGACAACGTATTGGTCTCTGACTAGTCTGCCATTGACATTATCCGGAAATATTGCCAGGTTATCCCAGTCCATCTCCAAGTCCACTCTAGGAGCCATTTCCTTCCTGAGACAGGCAATGTTGTGATGGACGGCGCATGCAACAATGATATCACAGGCCCTGTCTGGGGTGACCCTCAGGTGGTGAAGGCACTGGAAACGGGACTTAAGAAGGCCAAATGCCATTTCTACTCGGCCCTTGTTCTTGCATGGGCAAGATTATATGTGCATTGTGCTGCTGTCTGGGGGTCTGCAAAGGGAGTAAGTAAAAATGTCTGACAGGCATAACCCTTGTCTCCCAGCAGCACACCAGAGAGTTCATCTGAGAACGCAAAGTGTAATGGTTACATCTACATAGAGTAAAACTTTTGACAATGTCATGATGGTCAAGATGCTTATCCAAACAAATTTGTGTGGCTTAGCTTGTGATAGTCGCTGGTTAATTGTGGAGGCCCGAAAGACTCGGGAGTCATGGGCTGAGCCAGGCCACTTTGCCTCGATATTGCTGAAGATGCAGTCAGCATCACAGATCTGAAGTAATAATATGTGTTAAGGTCATTTAATGCACATATGTGCATTAAAATAAATTTATGTTGTTGACAGTAGACCTAACCATAACTCACTCTTACCTGAACGTTGATACTATGAAAGGATTTTCTGTTAACAAAATCACCTTCATGTGCACCAGAGGGGCGTTTTATTCTAATGTGTATGCAGTCCAGCACACCAATAACATTAAGGAATCCTGTATCAAAAAAAGAAAAGTAGTCCATCTGTTCTAAAGTTTATTTTGTGATGTTTAGCCTAATTCATGTTACCTGCAATGTTGTAGAATCCCTCCTTGATGTAGTTTATTCTTCTGTGGCCGGGGAAGGTTATGAAGATGTAGGTATATCCTTTTAATGCCAAATAAACACTGATGATGCAGCAAATAGTGGCTTTGCTAAGATTTTCAGCATCTCCTACTGCAAATAGGAACATACCACTAGCGAAAAGCCCGAGCCCAATACAGATCATCTGTGAAACAGTCAAGGCATTGCTCCGTGCGGTGCTGAATTTTGGGACCCAGCAGTCTGCACAGGTAGCGGATGCCATCCCCAGAGAAGTGGCAATGCTCATGCAGGTAATCGTCAGGAAAAGCCAATGGTTCGGACCTGTCCCGAAACACTCTTTCCCGTCTGAAAGCCGTTCTCAGTGCTTCATCATCTGCGATGTCATCCAAAAATGGGCACGCCATTGTAAAGGACAAAACGTGTAACAATGCCAACATGGATAATTATAAAGTGCATAATGGAAGGCTTACATCATAATGTTAAAATAATAATAGTACTTGACTGAATGCCAATATGTATCTGTGGTATTTTAATGCAGGCTGATAAAACTTACGCAAAACACATAGATAAGAAAACAGAATAACTGAAAAAACACAATGGTTTCTGATCGGCGTGACCGCTGACTGAACAGATAAGGTTCCAGATCAACTACGCCTGGCTGTTAGCCTGGTCTGGAGCAGGCTAGCTGCACAGAATAAATCACCATGGCAACTTATTTGCTACTGCTTTTTGTGCTTTTGTGAGTTGCGGCTTAATTCAGACAGGATATCAGGAAAATCCCAGCTTAATCCGCTATCTTGGTTTGTGAAACAGCCCTCAGTAGTGCTTTGCCCGAGGATCTCAGGCTGCGCGTTGGCTCACAGGGGGAAGAGTAGTTCTGAAATTTAGGTTGGTGCTAGACCAGACCTGGCCTTGGATGTAATAGGATGTAATAAGGCCAGGTTGTCTAGTCGTCTAAGGCAGGATTGTCTATTGGTCTAGGTGTTGGACTCCCAGACGGAAGGTTATAGATTTGGCCTACCTGTAAGCATCCTGAGCAAGTTGCCTAGCCCCTATCTGCTCCATGTAATAGCACCATGTAATTGTAAGTCGCTTTTGGATAAAAGCTAAATGACCTAATTGTAATAAGTAACATTTTTGATTCTAAAAGAGACTGGTAACCAATGTTAGGATGCTAGGATAGGAGAAATGTGGTAAAAAAAAATTTAAGCCAGTTAAAAGCCGAGCAGTGTCATTCTGTACTAATGGGAGACGACAGAGGGACTTTTGGGTAAGAGAGGTGTACAGAGAGTTATAATAGTCCAAGCATGTAGAAATAAAAGCATGAACAACTTCCTTCAGGTCAGGGATGTAAAGGAAAGATTTCATTTTTAGCGGTTTTAGATGTTTCTCAAATGATATAAACAGGATTGGGCAACCTTCTTTACATGTTCTAGGTTGAGGTCAGGATCGAATATGATTTTTAGCCAGGTTTTTAGCAATGGGCTTTTGATTGGATGACAGTGGACCGAGGGCATTTTCTATCTGAGCTCTGGCATGGAGTGGACCAAATGGTATAACCTCAGTTTTTTTCCATTAAGATGGAGGAAAAGATCAGACATCCAACTTTCAATGTCCGCTAGACAAAGGTGGCAATGCTGGCCTGATCATTTGGGTCAATGTGGAGGCTCACGGGAAGGCTCACTGAAATATTTTGAAAAGATTATTAATTAGCAACTGAGTAAAAACAACTTTTTCTACAACCTTAGACAGTGGGTAGGAAATGATCCGGAGGACAGGGAGCTATTAACAACAGAAAGACTATGAGGTTCACCAGTGGTTAAGATCCCAATTCCAATTAGGTCATTTAGCAGACGCTTTTATCCAAAGCGAGTTAGGCATCTTGCTCAAGGCTTACAGGTAGATCACCTCTGGGGCTCGAATCTACGACTTTCCGGCTGTGAGTCCAACACCGAGACCACTAGCTTATCCTACCCCTTCAGTAGTCGATTTATTAATAAATATGTGTTGGTATATTTTTTTTAATGATTTTAACTTTTATTTTGAAGTATAAACTCTAGATACACTACTTCCTGTTTTATAGAGTGATTCGCAGTAATGTGTCCAGACAGTCAAAAAGGATATAGGTGATGGTTTATTATCTTATGTTTTCATTGTGCTCTTTTGCTACGAGTTTTATTAAAGGTTTCTGAAATGTGTCATTATTAAAGCTTCCGCTACAAACTTGTAGGTGATCTCAATTCACCCATGCTAGTATGGATGTGGCCTTTAGTATGTTTATTGTGATTAATGGTTTGTGTCCATGCTACTAAATGTTTACACCTTTCTCTCCAGCAATCAAGACCACTATCAGTTGGTGCGGAAATTGGGTAGAGGAAAGTACAGTGAAGTGTTTGAAGCCATCAACGTGAGCAACAATGATAAGGTTGTGGTGAAAATCCTCAAGGTCAGCTACCTCCCTTTATCACTGTTGTTCGACATTTATGTTTTCACTTTGACACTAAGGCTAGTGTGGGTTTTGAATCCTAAATATAAGGAGGAGTAGAAAGTCTGGTGCCACAATGTGTTTTTTGTGTTGCTGCTTGGCTTCCCTTCTAGCCTGTCAAGAAGAAGAAAATCAAACGGGAAATCAAGATTCTTGAGAATCTGCGTGGGGGAACCAACATTATCCGTCTGGTTGATACAGTCAAAGACCCCGTGGTAGGTTAAAATATTCCAGTCCCATCCGTGAGCTAGTGATGCCCTGACAGCGTCTTTACCAACCTGTTCTTTTAATGAATTATGATCTTCTTTTTGCAGTCGAGAACACCAGCTCTTGTCTTTGAGTGCATCAATAACACAGATTTTAAGGTACTTGTGTTTTGCTGACCTTTGAAATTACTAGAAAGTCTGCCAGTTATGTAAACACTGATACCATTATTAAAAAAAGGGCATAACCTTAACTAAAGTAAACCTACTAACCTAGAATTTCCAAAACAGTTAAAGCCTGAATATCTTTTTAAAGAAATCTTACCATGACCCCTTTCAAAGGAGCTTTACCAGAAGTTGACCGACTTTGATATCCGGTACTACATGTATGAACTTCTCAAGGTAAGCCCATCTACTGGAGAGAAGGGCAAAATTACTGGCCCAGATTCACCACCAGCTTGTAACTTGAGAAAATTCTGCTAAATGACCTGCATTACAATGATGAATAACTGAATGTGTGTCATGAGACTTGTGAATTAACATAATTGAGGCCCAGGTGCTGCCATATTCCTGTCCCAGTTATACGGCAGTTATATATCATCTAAACAGTAAAATCAGTATTGTAATAAAGGCTGGGGAAAAAATAATTTAAAACATTTCCTGCTAGTCATCCTTTCTATGAGCCATCTAAAGATTCTAGAATCTTTCTTGGGTGTTGATTTATAGGCAATGCACTACAAGGCTAGTCTTTTATAGAACTATTATTACTACTACAAATGCACTGGTGTTTTAGATTTAGATTGTGTGTGCTTTTTCCACAAGGCTCTGGATTATTGCCACAGTATGGGTATCATGCACAGAGACGTGAAGCCCCACAACGTTATGATCGACCACCAATTGAGAAAGGTATTGTTCTCAAACTATTTATCAATGCTTATCTGCAATGTGAAATGTCTGAGTCTGTATACAGCAACTGTTGAATACTGGCTCAAATGTTGATCAGTGGAAACTAATCATTTGATCCAGTTATTACCGCCAGCACTGTAACAATGGAAGCGTCTTAATGCAATGACTTTGTCTTGTGTTGATTCCTCCAGTTTGTACGGAGCCCCAGCTCATCTTATTTATATTAAACTTTGTATACATTGTACATGCCTTGAAACTTGAAACCGTGTCTTATGAATTCTGAAATCCCAAAATGTACATATAAGCATGATTTATGTATGCTTATTAATTAGGGTTCAAACCGTGAAGCGGTAGAACGCTTCTATGTTTGTTTTGTTATTTTTATTTGTTGTCTGCCGTGCTGGCTCAAATTCCCGTGGGCTGGAATGAGCTAGAAACTTGGGGGAATTACTGGAAATGGTGTGCATATGCTTCCATAGAAATATGAACCCAATCGGCCACATGGTGGCGCTGTAATTAAGACTTCAAAATGCAAATTTTGAAAGGCCACGCCCTTACGCCGTAAGGCCGATTGACTTGAAACTTCTCACACAGATGCAGTTCAGTGTGCTCTACAAAAAAGCCTCAAGGACCATTAAGGTCTGCCTAGAATTTTTCCGCCATTTTTTAATCTTTGAAAAACACATTTGTGACATCTCCTCCTACACCGTAGCTCCAAATTTTCAGTTAATCATCATTGGATCAAGCTTATTAAAAGTTGCATAAAGCATGTCGATATCTCAATTACTTTTCAAGTTATTGACCAATGAACTTCGAAAGGGGTGTGGCTCTGGACATAAATGAACACAAATCAGCAACCGTAGAGCCAATCATCACAAAACTATTCAGATAAGGATATTCAAATAAGTGCCCCAGATATCCCCAAACAGTTTCATATACATACGCCACTAGGGGGCGCTACAAGTGCAAGATAGGTGAGTGACATTACACAAATTTGACTATAAATCACATATTCATTCTCCAATCACCACAAATCTCTCAGGATGTGTCCTCATAAGTAACTGAACCACACCCTGAAAGTTTCATTCACATTGAACACGAGGGGGCGCTATACATGCAAACAAACTGCAGATGATATAGCGCAAATCAGGCTATAAATGATTAAAGGGGCCCTCCCACACGTATTTCATTACATTTGTGGAGTGTCTGAAGGTCTACCATGGACTCTGTAAAATTGTTTGTGGAAAGAAATGCCTTGGTTACCTTGTTTCAAGCCATTCTAGGGTGCTATAGAAAGCCTGCAGGAACTCTCGATTTTGGCCAGTTCTAATTAATATTCAACGAGCTAAGCTGCTTGACTCTGACTGGCTAACAGCTAGCCAACGATAGCCTGGCTATCAGCATCGTTTACCCAGCTCAACAAGTAGGGGGACTTTTACCATCGTCTGGAATCGCTGCAGAAATGGCTTCTTCAATTCAGATTCAGGGTCATATATATATATGGCAATATATATGACCCTGAATCTGAAGAGGAAACAGAAGCACCACAAGTACCGCAACCAACTCGTTTAGCCATGGATGTGTCTGGATGGTAATTTATGTGCCTGGTAGTTTTGCCATTTGAAATGATCATTACAGCATGTTGTTATAGCTTATTACACAGCTCTTCAGAGTGCTGCAGAAAGTTCACATGAATGTGCATTCCCAACGTTCGGAGGTATATGCAATTACCGCTGCAAACTATATAACGGCCGCTGTCACTGGCAACGGGTTTGGTGCTTTTGATTCACGTCTTTCATATGACAATACATTATCCCTTACATAAGCAGCCGAATTTATACCAATGTTCCCTGATGCTGCAGTCCAGTAAGTTGGATTTAGACCTCCCATTGTGTGAACCGTGATACGTAGGAAGCAATGGCTTCGTCAAGGGGAGGATGCTCATATTGTGATGCCAGATTATCAGGGACCGGAACCTTCTGCAACTCTTCCAAGTAGGGCTGGGGGGTGGGCACTACCTCATCAAAAAGCAATGCCATCATGTTGAAGATGTAGCCTATAAAAATAAATGTACATTTTCTATATAACTGTGTACAGAACATTTGCGTATGGAATAATACATATTTTTGAACAATTTACAGTATGTGGCCTGTGTTTTCACTGCCTTCACGGTGTGTGTGCTCCCTTTTTGGCCTTAGAAAATAGCACCTTGTATCTTAGTTTCTGATGCTCAGAGATGTCCCCAATGTGGTCTGTATGGCATAAGACAAGTAACAATGTTAGCAGAGAACTGATAAAGCAATGCTAATTGTGTCCTGAAACCAACTGGCTGAAATGGCGGAAAACGTAGGCTAAAAAACTAACATGGATGTAACTGTAATTTTATGCAATAAACACAAAGTAAAATAAAGCATGACATCCTTGTTCAGATGAGGGTTTTACTCACTGGACTAGCCTACAAAACAAGCAAGGATCACCAATCTACAGTTTTGTGTGTGGGGGGGGGGATCTGGAGGAGTTTGTGTAGGCAAGAAACAACCATCATATAAAGTAGGCCTACACACAACTTTAATAATCTTAATTGTGTTTGGGAAGAATGACAAAATCCCAGAATAGCTTTGTTTTTACATTGAGGTAATCATAACTTGCAACTGCTTCTAATTGTGAATCATCAAGCCCATGCCAGTGCTTTTAGCCCACTACCATTGCTCTAAAGGGTTTAATCCATAACATGACAGCTTGGCGACAAAATGTTATACATTATTGATTACTAGCATTTGAGAGTAATTCATTATATTACAATATTACTGTCTCTGAATTGTGGTGGACTAGAAGTAGCCTATAGTATAGGATTAAATGAAAATACTCAATTAAAAGCACCTTACAATTGAATCGAAGTAGCCTATGGTATAGTTACTTTCCACCGCTGATAAAATGTAATGAAATTACACTTGCAGACTTTTTTTCTCTGTGCCGAAAAAAATGCCACTAAATTTCGGGTTAGAATGCGTTGTAAGCGTTACAGCAAAAAGGAATACATTACTGTAATTGCGTGACTTTTGTAACGCGTTACTCCCATCACGGTTATCAACTAATTTTAGCTTCATGGCATGAACTTAGCTAGGTTAGCGATTGCTAGCATTGTCCACATGGACATAAAACCTGCTAGGCTAGCGAGTGCTGCCATTGTACAAATAGACATTAAACCTTTATTTATAGCACTTCCTTGAGTTGACAATAGCGTTTTACTTACGGGTTGGGCATTGGTAGTAAACCACTGCGATGGTACTGCTACAGGCTTCAACAGCAACCTTTTTGAGAAGCCTCTGCTGAACTCTCCAAAGTTGATGAAGTCAATCTCTTCAAAATGTGATGAACAGATAACTAATTTCGAATTAGTGTTGTGGCATTGATCCAAAAATAAACTGAAACAATATAATCCTCAACTCTGGGTTCTTGGGCAACATGTCCATTGTTGAAGTTTTATTTGTGCATAGGGCAGAAACTCGTTGACGTTCAGCCATCCTTTCTGTATACGAGAAAATCTGTAACTGAGCGGTTGCAGCAACACTCACCAAAACAGACCAAGCAGCCACTAGCAACCAACACATAAAGTCAAAGGCCAGAATACAATACTTTAGGCTACATGTTGTTGGACATATTTTTGATATGAGCATATACGTGTGGAATACCATCATTAGGCCTATATATTATATGTAGTCAAAACAAATATGTAGCCTAATGTGACTGTGTGTAATTTCACAAATTGAATCACATTATTTAATACCAAACAAATGATAAAATCAGACTCACCAAATGACGGAAAAAAACCATTAATCCTGCAGTCCTTGCTAGTTTTACTTCAGTAGACTATCTGGACCTCTGGAAAATGGCACACAAAAAATTACGTTGACGGCTAAGGCATGCTAGAAGGCTCAGGCTTGTCAAAGAATACACCCAACATAGAAACTCAACATCTGGTTAAAGAATATGACAATCAATAACGTCATCCTCATTTGCTTTAACTGCAGAGGGGATTCATTTGAAATTCTGAAGGCCCCCTTCCCGGATAGATTTTTCACCTGGAGACAACACAGGAGGAACATCTGATTGGATAAAACCTATAATTTATATGAGCTGCACTAGTGGAAGCAGCGCAACTGAGGGTGAGAGTAGCAGAAATGACATTAAAAGACTAAAAGTAGAAATGACATTAATAGACTTATGGGAACAAACTGTTGTTGGTTCTGGTGTTAAGTGAGCATTTAGAGACTTGAGCCATAAGTGTCTAAGGTTTGTTGTGTTCAAATCAGACACACAGTCTAAGTGAGGGATAGTAATAATAATAATAATATTAATAACAATAATAATATATCTACATCAACTGTGTGCTAGCCTTATGCATTTGGTGCTTGAACCCTAATAATAATAAAACCTACAATAACAATACGTTTCCTCCTGACTGAGAAATCCTATTAATCGGAACAATCACAATAAGGTCCCCACAGCTTCACTACTTGGTCCCCTAATAACAAAAGCTACTGAATAGGGGCTTCTTCTTTAAGAGCGACCTCCCCCCATCCCACTCCCCCTCCACGCATAATCAATGACGTCGCCCCGTGCTGTAAACAAGGCTGACGATCTGCTGCGTGGTGGAGCAGCGGCAGCGGCAGCAGCAGCAGCAGTAGCAAAATAGCTCCATCGAGATCTCGATGTACACTATTTATTTTCTGACAGGACCGTTTAAACCGCGATTCACGTAAAGTCTCATATGCTATCTCCTAATAAAATACGGCGCTGCGTCTCCTGTACGAAGTGCAATGGCTAGAAAGACGGACATCCCATCTTCTTACTTTGGTGAGTCCGTTCTTCTTTGTTTAAGGCAAGATTTATTCTACACAAAGGATATGCCTAATCACCCAAATAATTTGTCTCCACCCCCCCCCCCCTCCTCTTGTTATATATGCTGGAACTATCAGATTTAGAATTTTCAACAACAAAAAAAGGCAGATAGTGTTACAATCCTTGTGGTTTATTAAATAGGTATTGTGTTTTTCTTATGGTATTTCTGACTATCCTCCCCCAACAGCCCGTATAGTCTACCCGTATTAGTGCATGGCGGTGTAAATCCAGTTTAATACAAATGGATGTTGCCACATAAGTCTGTTATATATTTTTTAATTTTACTTGCATTATTTAAAAAATTGGTTACTAATTACAGAGACTGTCAAGTGCTCCATTTCATCATGTTCATGGCGATCAGTCACAGATATCACATTATAATATTTAGCTCCCATGGCTTCCATGGAGGATTCAGCAGCAGCTAGCTGAGTTGTCACAAGATGACTTGGCCAAGTCTACTTGGTGGCTCTTGGAGAGTCGTGGCCTACTATCTTCTTCTTTGCGGATGCTAGTCGTATCTCATGACCGCAGCATCCTGCCGTAAAAACGATTGTGTCCTATAAGCTGTCCAGCCCTAAGCCCTACCTCACACTGTTACAGACATATTCCCTAGCTACAGAAGGTTATAAACAAGAACAGCATGCTGGCATTAGGATTAAACATCTTGTATCATAAACACACACATGGGCAAACATGAGACCTCAGTTAAGCATTAAACAAGCCTGTGTGCAAGCATGTGTGTGCCATTGCAGATATGTCAGTATGTAGATTAGATTACCGCACAGTGGCTTAATGAGCAGTAATTGCAATCCACAAAGCAGTATCGTGAGAGGCACTGGCTGACATCAGGCATATTATTTCTTTCTTCAAAGTAGATAGATAGATAAATAGATAGATAGATAGATAGATACTTTATTAATCCCGAAGGAAATTCAAGAATTCAAGTAATAATAATAATAATACATTTATTTTTTATAGCGCTTTTCTTAACACTCAAAGACGCTTTACAGTTTTAGATACAAACCGACAAAACAAAATAGTCAAACAGACAAGGTTATTTGATAATGGGAATGAGATGAAAATGAGGAAAAACAGGGAAAGTCTGATAACCAGAAAATGCAAGTTTGAAGAGGTGAGTTTTGAGGGCCTGTTTGAAGGATGGTAGGGTGCTTGACTGCTGTATGTGGTCGGGGAGGGTGTTCCAGAGGGTGGGTGCAGCAGCTGAGAAGGCTCTCTCGCCCCAGGTCCGGAGCTTAGTCCTGATGGTCTTGAGT
>JAODLI010000027.1:0-12381 GCA_027575585.1 Percopsis omiscomaycus | reverse complement strand
CCGATCTAATGGATATACAATGTACAGATGTGTGTAGTAAAATACTGTACACGGAGCGACACACACGCACACACGCACGCACACACACACACACACACGCACGCACACACACACACACACTCACGCACGTACGCACACACACACACGCGCGCACACACACGCACACCCACACACACACACGCAAACACACGCACACACACACACACACGCACGCACACACACACGCACGCACGCACACACACACACACACACACACGCGCGCGCACACACCATGAATGCGACATTGACAATAGGGGGGACAGTGTGAGTAAGCCAGTGAGTGTGATGAGATGTGATGAGACAGGAAGTAGGGGAGAGTGTGTCACAGAGAGAGAGAAAGATGGAGAGAGACAGTAAGAGAGAGAGAGAGAGAGAGAGCAGAAAAACTAGCTAAAAATAAATGACATTGGGGGAGCGGGGATGGGGGGGGGGGGTGAGGGCTAACAAGGGCAGCGTAATGGGAGAGAAAATAAAAGAGCAGAGCGATTGAAGTTAGACACCAGAAGTGGTTTTCACCCGGGCACAGAGAGCGGCGCATGCTCGCACCCGACACACACACACACATGCGGTGACGAGAGCTACGACGCCGACGAGAGGAGAGACAGCTACGGTTACGGTGAAACCGAGAGAGCGGTGGAATGGGAACCGAGAGAGCGGTGGAATGGGGGGGAAAAAGTTGAAGGAGATAAAAACTATTAGCCTACTCTCTCGCCGTCTTCTCCCGTGGAGCCAGGGGGCCCTGGGGGTCCAGATTCACCCTGTAAACACACACAACGTAAACATGGTATCAAGACACACACACACACACACACACACACACACACACACACACACACACACACACACTAAAGACTTACCCTGTGTCCCTTTTCACCAGGCAGCCCAGCCAGACCGTCAAACCCTCGGTCGCCCTGACGACCACAGAAAACAACACAACACATGAAACACAAAGCAGGGTGTGGCGGGGGTGACGATGATGGTGAGCAGGGGGTGACTGTGTCGAGGAAGGTACCTTAGGTCCAGTCTGTCCTGGCATCCCTCGGGCACCGTCGGCGCCGGAACGACCCTGTGAGGTCACGATCGACAGGTGAGTCAAGCGCACAGCTGTAACCTCTCAGAGACAGTATGAGGCCTACACCCACCCCAGTGTCACCACAAGCCCACATGTGACGGCACAGTAACGTAAGGACCTGCCTGGCCCCTGTATTCGGTGAAACACGTTTATTGTTTTTACTTTTGAAAAATCGAAACCAAAAAAACGAGCGCAACAGATTTGGTTCAGTAAATACTGCAGCATAATAAAATATTTCGTCATCACATGGACTTGATTTGAGGGTGCGCAACATCGGTTCAATATCACTTCAACGCCTGACTAAACAAACAAACAAAACCCTGTCAGAAACCAACTCATTTCTTTGTCGTTTACTCGACCAAGGCAACCATTTACCTTTCTGCCAGGCTTCCCCATGGGCCCTGAAGATCCCATCGGTCCACGAGGCCCCTGAAACAAAAGAACGGTAAGATCTGTTGGACTCCCTGCCCTTGTGATAACCAGTATCGTCGTGGAAGAACAGAACCGTTCTAACAAAATGCTTGCTTTCTGCTTGGAAGCAGAATGTGCAAAAGAGTGTGGGAGTAATGTTAGCGATATTATACAATATTATTGTACCTGAGGCCCGGCATCGCCAGACTCTCCCTTCAGCCCTGACACTCCAGGGGACCCCTGCGGAACACACACACACACACACACACACACACATATATATCCACTAGGTGTTTATACACACCGCACAAATGAAATATGATTCCCATTGATTGCAGGGGGGCATGTTGGGGTTATGATCTGCAGTACATACCAGGGGGCCTGGTCTGCCCGTCAAACCCATTGGGCCTGTAGGGCCACGCATTGCCAGCTGGAAAGAAAAAGGGACAATATTAAACGTGGCAGAAGGATATGAAAACATGCATACCTACGTGCAGCAGCTTGTATCCACTCCATGTTTACAGTAGGAACGTGTGAGTATGTGAGTTTTTGTTTACAGTATGGTGAAGGGTTACCCTAGCTTGCTGCATGATGGCTTGCATTTGGGCCTCCTGAGCGGACGCAGCAGGTCCCTTCTGTCCAGAATCACTTCCAGAGCTGAATCGGAACTAGAGGCAGAAGTGTAAATCAGTATGACGTAAGCATTAGCATATCACAGTAGAAAAAGACTGAAAGTGGCGACGAAAGCGGTGAGATGTAACTTTCTTGCAGGAGAAGTAATCTTTACATTTTAATAGAAACAACTCCTTCAAACTGATTTAAAACTTTAGCGATATCTTCAAAAGCAAGGGTGTCTATAACCAAAGATGCATTTTGACCTATACTGGCATCTAGTGGAAGAAAGTAGGTATTGCACTGTAGCTGGGGGGAGAAAAAAATTATATTGCAACATACTGTACAGTATGTTGTTACTGCCAGCCATCTGGAATGTGGTTTCTAGCACAGAGGGCCGACTGTTGGGTGGTGTACAGATGCACAACAACACAACAAAAACATTAAGGGAAGGGTTTCACGGTCACACAAACATAGTTACTAGGGAGCAAAACACAAACAGGTAAATCTAATAGCTACACTACTGGGCTGAGGTCAGCAGGGTGTGCAGGCCATCAAAACCAATTCTCTGTGTTTGAGTCTTTCTGCTCATGTGCTGACAGCGAAAAGCTATCGTCTTTGAATTTGACTGTTTCTCTAAGTTCAATACTGTGCCCTGAACTGAAATTCCCCTGCTTCAAGCCGCGTACAAAATGCTCTGCCCGATCCAATACTGTGGACTGCAAGGAACAGTGAAAAACAAACACATAATCACTGTTTTTTGGAACCCACACTGTTCTTTTCACACAAGACCAATTCATGGCAGATGAGACTCAGAGCCAAAGGAAAAGGGAGACAGCAGTGAACCCAGGGAGAGCGGAAAAAATGTGTGAGTGGAAGCTATATGAAAAACATAGGGTTACAATATGGAGTCTAACCTGGCTGACCTCATCTCACAATTAGGACACTGAGCGACTACTGTAGGAGTGAAACAACACTCGCTAACTGTGGTTGAACAACAATGTTTCTCATTAGAGTTCGCTCTCGCAGATCCCATTTCAAGGAGGGCTTTTCCCTGTTGAATAATCCAGACAGGCTTCAAGTTCCTGTCCAGACGGATCCTGACACATGGCTTTCCCAGAAAGCTCTCTGGACCCCTAAAAACCACAAGGGCACATCTGTACAAGTAATCACAGCCTTAGCCACAGTGCTAGCTGGTTACCAAGTAAAGAGCATAGATCAGCTAGCATAGACGATAATGAGCACAGTAACTAGTTTCCACAAGGGGGTGCTAAGGGTACAGATTTACATAATGTCATATTTTGTGATGAGACCATCAAGGGAAAGAAAGTGATGGGAAATTCCCTTCTTGTCATTAGAATGTGTACATCTCTATAAGTTATTGACGACAGGAGAATATATTTAGCCCTAAACAAAAACAATAACGCCTAACTGACTTTAAAACCAACGGAAGCCAAAGTACTGGGGAACACTAAACGCGGGAACTATTCATTCTATGTTAAAAGAGCAATATTTCAGTCAACTTACAGGGAGCATCAAGACAGTTCCTGGGGGTCCGGGAAGACCATCCGCCCCAGGCAGACCAGGGCGACCATTAGGACCCTTAAAAAGAGAAGAAAACACACACACACACACACACACACACACACACGCACACACGCAACACACATAACTGCGATTATGGTCTGTATCTCTATATCTCTAAACCTGAATGCATCTGAGGTCATTCAACACTAATATCGTAGTATATTCTGTCAGAAATACCTACCCTTTCACCAGGCTCTCCAGAGGTGCCTGGTGGTCCGGAGGTACCTGGGGGTCCAGGGAGACCCTATTTAGAACAAAAGATATCATAAGACGTTCATGCATACATACTGTACATGAACACATGTGAAGGCAGTAATCTGGTTCATTTATCTAGCTTGTCTTTGTATCTTGCTAAATGCTCGCACATGGAGGAAAGGAATGCATGAGGCAATATGGGTCAGCTTGTGCAGTTGTAAATCTTATCCGGGGCCACGTTGTATTTTGCCTGTAGCCCCGTGGCTTATTGGCTACTTTCTATGCAGTGTCAAGAGTATGCGTGTGAGGGGAAATGTAAATAACTAATTAACTAATTCAACTCTGGGAACATCTTGGAATGAGAGTATCTCTTGCGGGGGTGGCATGAGAGAATTTTCTCACAGTTTCTTGCAAATGTCTCAGCGTTTGAAATGCTACGCTGGAAAAAGTCTGAGCTCATGTTGCCTCAACAACACCAAGGGGGACTCAGAATCAACCCTGAAGTGGTTTAATTTATTCATCGCTATCACAACAAGCGCTCCGAAAATGAGCACGAAATACAAATGTAGGGGGAAAAAAAGTGCTTGAAAAGGAGAGACAGGGACGATGAGAACATGAGACAGACTTACTGTTGGGCCCTCGGGCCCAGGCGGACCTTCCACCAGCATTCCCTGTAACACACACACACACACACACACAAACACACACACACACACACACACACATAAACACTCATCAGAACAGGCAACGCGATTACTATTCAGAAGGTGTGTGTACACACCTTGAGTACATGAGTGTGCGTGTTCCAATGCACCTGCATGTCAACTTTCTATGTGAGAGTGTTTGCTGACTATGAACTCCCGGCTGTCACTTCCATCGGGAGAACAAGAGGCTGAGCGCTAGTGAAGGCCCTGCGATGGCCTCTGGGGGCAGTGTTGCACACCTTCCTAACATTTCGCAGTTCTTTTTACAGCTTTAGATTTTGTATGTTGTGGTTGTGGGTTTCATTTACAGTATATGAAACACACTGGGTTACATGCCATTGACTGACAAAATAAACCACTCTATTAATCCTGGATGGTCTTTGACTGACAAACGAAACCCGCCAACTTCATTGTACTGTAATTTAGGGTTCATAGTGTCAAGCCATATCAACTAAACTAATTTAGTTGGTTTAGTTAATTCTACTTAAGTTATCAAGTTCCACAAAACATTTAAGTGTACTCACTTAATAAACACTAGAGTGTTTATTGGCCCGAGTGTTTATCAGTTTAAATTCAGCTAGGAAGGCATTGCTACATACAGTACAATGTGTGAAAGAAACATTTCACGGGCGTGAAAGAAGACAAGGTTACCTTATTTTCTGTTCCATAATTGCTTCTGTGGGGATGTATTTATTTACAAAACTGTACTTCCACTTCCTTACAGTGTTATGGTGACCTGTTGGGTTCTGTATGGATTTAGGACTATGGAAGCATAGCTGTGGTGAGCTTGAACACTTTGTGGTCAAAGATATCTCTTTGTTTACTTGTTATTGTGGGGACGCTTTCTTTTCCCACTATGTTGTGGGGACAGAAACCCACACAATGTTTGGATACTTTGGGATATCTTTGAATGAACAATGTTATTTTCCCACCAACCATTCATGAACAAACAATCTAGTATGTATATGCATTCTACCTTGTCGAGAAAGGGGTTGGAGAGAGAGAGAGAGAGAAAAAGAGAGTGAAAGAACAAATATTGATACAGTTATTGATACAGTAGGTATATCTGTCAAACAGTCTTATCAGTGGACAGGAAGGCTTAACCCATCAACTGTGTCCTTATATATATACAGTATATGTTGTGGGACATGAGATTGGTCTGCCTCCCGGGTTTTAAAAAGAGCAGACGGGATAATACTGGGTGGTTTGTGGCTGTGTGTATCTCATCTGATCACAGATCCACATAATTTATGGCGAAAGCTTGTCTTTATTCACCTAAAAAAACACACACAGCTACAAAGCAATGTACTAAATCAAGCCAAATGATGTTTGTTTAATGTTAAGACATCTGTAGCTATTAGCGAAATACCAGTATTCTGAGAACAACGTGTGTGTGGTCATCTGTGTTAGTTTTCAAATACAGTGCATATTAAAAGGGAATTCCAGCCAGTGTTGACCAGGACCTAATTTTCCCATCTCTCCCAACTGTGGCGATAAGTTTTCAACCAAAATCTAATGAAGCATATCAGTTTAGAGGTCTGACGATTTCCGCTGTTGAGACTCCATAGAACAAACAGGGACTCCGTCGGAAAAACACTTTCTAACTCTCTAACGTTCCATTATAATCCATAGTGTCTCAGCAGCGGAGATGGACAGAGCTCTAATGCGAATTGTTTGATTCTATTTTGGATGGACCTAGATGACCTCCAGGTCACAACTGGCCAGAATTAAACTGTCAATCCTGATATCTACACAATTGCCTGTTGTTTAAGGAGCGCCGTCTGCTAGGACTACTAAGAAGATCCAAGGTACTTTATAGGGAGGCTTCTGAGAGAGATTTCTAAAAGGTTCTCCAAGTGTTTACTTTGGCCCTCACTGTGTTTAGAGATCACTGGCAATCCTTGCCTGCCATTCTCCAAATGTTTATGCCGTGACCATTCTCTCTAGAGGAGGAACTGAGTGTTTCCCAATGAAGCGGCAATACGGGTAGGCCCAAAGCAAAGGTTTTCTTTGGGGGTTCCTCTCAGTCGGAGGTGTTTGGATGTGTGTGACATGCTAGAGATACATTGCTATAGACATGCAGGCACATCTGATGATACTCACAGGCTCAATAACAGCGGGCTCTCCTTTCTGTCCCTTCTCACCGCGAGCTCCGTCAACCTGCACACCACACAAACACAGCGTCATCACCCCCCCATCCTCGCCAGCCAATCCTGTTCACCTTTTCACCATGGTGGGACTTTGGCCGGCCATGTTCCTCCCGTGGGTTTTTTTAATCACCTGTCTGTAATCCGTCTCAGCGGGCAGGACTTTGCTGTCCGTGTCTCCATAATCCAGGGGTCCGTAGTCCTCGTACAGGTCCTGGTCCTGGCCCAGGTCGTAGTCGGTGATTGGTTCCTCCTTGAATCCGGTGCGATCCGCGTAGTCGTCCTTGTCCTCCGCGCCCTGGCCCGTTCCCGTGGCGATGGAACCGGCCCCAGCCCCTGCCCCAGCACTGGCGGAGCCCCCTCTGGTGGTAGAAGACCCTCCCACAGAGACGGAACCGCCTCCGACACTCACGGAGCCTCCCCCGACGGACACAGAGCCTCCTCGCGAAGCCCCTCCCCCGAGGTTGACGGTTGAACTGCTGCTAGAGCCTCCGCCCGTAGCCCCTCCCCCGAGGTTGACGGTTGAACTGCTGCTAGAGCCTCCGCCTCCTTGGCCAATGTTAACAGTGCTGCTGCTCCCACCAGCTCCGCCATCGACGGTGTAGCTTTCCTCGCCATAGTCGTAGGAGTTCCCATAGCCGTAATCATAGGCACCGCCCACCTATAAAAAAAAACAAGGTAACGGTTTCAAGACGCCAAGTTATTAGGTATGAGTTGAAACAGGAGTTTTAACGGCACTGGGTTTTAAGGATACATCTTCTGAACAGAAATGCATTTACAGCATGGGTAAAATTATCTTAAGAAGTTCCCTCAGCGATGATTTGATTGTGTATTCAAGAAGCTCAAAACTCACAGGTGAGAAATTGACTTTGTCATGTCAAATCTAATTTTGAGTGTCTGAACTCCCGAACTTCAAGGCTGCTCATGTCATGCTAACAGAAAATATAAGTGGAGATATGGGGAGTATATGGGGCAACTACAACAACCAAGCCATTACATGGGGACTTTAAAATAGTATTTGGTCAATTAGCCTTTGTATTCATTATATGGTGTGTCCTCTACATTAAGCTATGAGTAATTATTATGAGTATTATGAGTAATATTAGATAGCTAGATAGCTAAAAAATAGTTTCCTGTCCTCCTCAAAACATTTAGAAAGAATCAGACTTTACCACTTGGTGAGTTTCTGATTTCAAACTTGTCTTGAATGCATCACGAATAACGTTAACTCACCGTGGTCTTGTTAGTTGTGATGATAACTGACGATCCTCCTCCTCCTCCTCCTCCTCCTCCTCCTCCTCCTCCTCCTCCTCCTCCTCCTCCTCCTACACTGGTGATAGCCATCCTCTCAATCTCCCCTCCTGTGCCCAGGTCAACATTTGACCCCAGTCCAAGGTCAAGGCCACCTTCTGTGCCCGCGCCGGCGACGGTGATGCGGTCAGTTGACGGTTTAGAGTCGTCGTAAAAAGTTTCGTAGTTGCCGTAAGGGTCGTAGGTTTCATAATTGTTGCTCTCCTCGGTGTAGGCTTCGCCGTCGGGGTTGGCGGTGCCGGTGGCGCTGGCGGAGGAGCTGCTAGAGGAGCTGGAGGAGGAGCCAGTGCTAATGGAGGTCACCACTCGGTCGGCGGCGCCAGTTGAACCCCCCCTGTCATTTGTCACCACTTCCTTCACTGTAACCTCATCATCGTCATCCCCTGTCACCTGTTTGACATAGAAGATTGGGTTTTTATTTATTTAATGTAACTAGTAGGGCTCCATTGTTACTTGTGAAATTGTTTTAAAAAAAAATAAAGGATTTGGATCACACAAAGTCTGGTAAGATTGTCCAATAACATTTCCGAGATATGACTTTTCACTTGTGTTTCCTGTAAGTTGAAGGCTACCTTTACAGTTTCAGTGGTGGACTCTGCGTTCTTGGCATCCACATCATCATAGTATGGATATTCATAGTAGTAGCTGTCCTCTTCAGTGTTCTGGATAGGGAAAGCTCCGTTGAGAAAGCAACCAATATTCGCATAGACGATTGATTGAAAAGGAAAAATACAACTAGAGACTTAAACTAGAGTTATGAATTTTGTACAATTGTACTTTTACTACAATGTCATCTTTCACCTGGAGGAAGGGCTCTTTACATGTACAGTATGTGCCAGAGAACAGAAGTAAGAAGGAACGCTGCATGGCTTTGTTCAAACTTTCCCATTTCTGAAAGTCCAGCTACACTGCACTTCCGTGTCGCAACTTTCTTCTACCTTGCAGAAAATCACTTTTTCACTGGTTCTGTCACTCTTGGGCTAAAGAGCTCTTGTTTCATCTAATGGCTATGCAGTGACAGTCCTCCTAGACATATTGTGTAGCTCAGGGGTGTCATTGAGATCAAGGGGACATGGACATGGTTTTTGGTTTGCTCTACCTTGATCTATATGTTAGTACAGTTTATTAAATAAATGCCATAATGTCTGTGCACATAGCATGCTGAAGGAGTTCTTGTAAACCTTGTAAGACTGACATATTTATTTATTTATTTAGCAGGTACACCATTTATTTATTTTTAAGCATGGAAAAACTGACTGTATAGTGATGCAGGTTTGGGCAAGCACTGCATCATTCTTGCATATTATTAAGTAGCTGTATAGCATAATACAGCTTTTCTCTTCAGTCAGCACTTTCCTCTGGCAGAGAGAAACTCTTATCCATCAGCCAAGCAGCTTTATACAGCACAAGGCCTTACCGAGATCTGATTAGGGCATTATAGACAATTATGGATCGTGGAAAATGGACTTCTTGAGTACCTTGCGTACTCCGGCCAAGAGAAGAGTTTAGTTTTAAACTGCTGCCCATTTTACAGTGCCCTGACAATAGTCTTCAGATGTAGCTGAAAATATTAGCGACAGTACATGTACAAACTATGAAACTTCTCTAATTTACAATTAGGTCATTTAGCAGACGCTTTCATCCAAACAGCTTACAATTACATGATGTTATTACATGGAGCAGGTAGGGGTTAGGCATCTTGCTCAAGGATGCTTACAGGTAGGCCAACCCACGACCTTCCGGCTGAGAATCCAACGCCTAGACCACTAGACTATCCTGTCCCTTATTTACAGACAATCTTTCTTTTTTTTAGGATTGAATGGTATATCGATATGTAATGTATATTGTGAAATGCATAACCATGTTATCCCAGATGTAATGCTGTCATTACGCTAACAGAATGTTGTTTGCTTACGATGACTGGTGTATGACTGATATGGTGTATGATAAATGTACTTATTGTTAGTCGCTTTGGATAACAGCATCTGCTAAATGCTTTAAAAATGTTTAAAAAAACAAGCTTCAGTGTTATAACGCAAGTTGAAAAAAAATGACATGATGCTACTCACATATTCATCTGTGTTGGGGTCCTGGTTTTGGGGCTGGTCGGGCATGGGCACTTCACAGTCGGGGCTGTAGTGCTCGCAGTAATCGTAAGCAACGCGGTGGTCTGCTACAATCATTAGCTGTTGGATGTCTCCCTGGAAACCGACAGAAACAGGAAGTTAGGGAGTCTCACCAAACAGGAAGTCATTGAGGATGTAAACAAACAAACGCAGTGGCATTGAAGTCTCACACTGAGTGACTTTTAGGGGAGAACGAAGGCATATACTGTTAACAAACACAGAAGAGAGGAAACAGCTGTGTGTAACATTGTGAAATGCAGAACTGGCATTCCGGAAAGTAGGTCAATCTGGTGGAATGGTGACCAGATCAGAGCTGAGTCGCAGAATATGTGAGAATCGTAACTTAAAATGAAAACGCCGGGTTGAAAAAAGAAATGGAACAATTGCTTCACTGGTTACGGAACACACACGGATAACATACACGTGGTTTGTCAAAGAATAGTGGGAGAAAAAAAACGTGTTCACAGGATATGTAAACCCTGCCACACTGTGAAGGGGAAAGGAGTTATTTGCCTTCATGTAAGATAAATGGGTTTATTTGGCATGCGCAATAAGGAGGATGTGAGCAGACATGCACCTACACAGATATTTAACCACAGTCATTTTGAGTTACAGAGGTCAGCACATGTAGAAAAGAGAGGGAGGGACTAGGGGGAGAGAGAGAGGTTAAAAAAAACAACCTCAGAAGCACACTGAAGACAGCTAGCAATGAATGAGAGAAAACAAAAAGAAGGGGAAAAAAAGGAGGAGAGCAGCTCAGAAGGACCTCCAGGCTGCGTCGGGAGTTGGGTGTTGTGATTTCTTTCTGATAGGAAGCCTACGGCGGTAGTATACTGTTCAATCAGTCCAAACAAATCTGCCAGACCCAACAGTGATGCTGTCAAGCCGCATAAATCAAGCCGCGATGTCAGCGATGTCAACGTGAAAATGTGTTCCTTGGTATGCGTTAAGACGCAACAAGTCGTGCGCTGTGAGAATGAGTTACTGCAAAGCAGGAAGTGTTTTTAATTATGTCTCTTGGCCAAAAGTTTGAGATCTCTCAGAAAGTCTGTTTTTCCATCTGCAATTCTCCATGCATAGCATTGAGCTGGATTTTCATTTGCGGTGACAGTTGACTGGGAAACACTAACATACTGTCCTGGGCTTAAATCTTTTAGTAATCGTCTTTGTCCTTGGCTTGCCGTATCCGTGGGCTTTAAAGATACACTCCTCCATTGCATGACAGTGGCCCCCCAGATCCCCCAAATGCCCAAAAGATCTCCAAATGTCCTAGCTCACTGCCCCCAGCTCACTGAGTTTCAAAACAAACCAATGTTTGTGTAACACTGGATTCGGCCACAAGCGCAACCTGAGGAGTGTACCTTTAAGGTGTATGCAGAAAAACAAATCCCATTATCAAGGCTCAAAACAATACAACTTCTGTCATCCCTTAGAGAAAAACCACCTGAACTTGCGACATTCATGTGGTTTTCCTGTCAGGGACCCCACTTTGTGTGAACAAGATTTATATTTTACCGCAGAAGTGTGCCTGGTATAAAGGGTGTCTCCACACCAATTCGTATCATATTCCTTTGTTCGAAATCAAACTCTACAGGACGACCGTGAATCTATGTCAGTGGCATAGTCTCTCGAATGTCACAGCTGCAAAGAGAGTCGACGAATCCCTTTGAATGTTTAAAACGAAGGTCACATTCTGTGAGTGATAAACTCTCTGCACGTCTCTGCAGGCACGTCGACAGGACAGGCCCTTCGTCTGCGTGACCCCGAACACGTTGCTACGCCCCCTTCTCCAGCCGACCCCAGCAGGAGGAGTCCCGCCGTTGGTTCCGGCCACACGTGCACGTGATCTTAACTTTACCCAGACGGGGCGCTTAGTCATTTAACTGACATCCCCGGAGCCCCGAGAACAGCACCGCAGAATGAACGTCAACCAATGTGTGACATGCACGCGCGCGCACGTGAGAGCGATGTGAGCCTCGAGCCTGCTCAGGGCTGGATGCGTGTCATTATACGGCCCCTATTGAGGCTGGAAAAGCTGATGGCTGCTTTTGATTGCCGTGAATCTGTAGCCAAGGGCAGCCAAAGGGGGAGAGAGAGAGTGAGAGAGAGAGAGAGAGAGAGAGAGAGAGAGAGAGAGAGTGAGAGAGAGAGAGAGAGAGAGAGAGAGAGAGAGAGAG
>JAODLI010000025.1:0-82025 GCA_027575585.1 Percopsis omiscomaycus | reverse complement strand
TGAGCAAACCTATAATAGAGCTTCACTCTGAGCTCTAAAACCTACTCGCGCAAGATTTACCGTAACTGCACATATAGTCGCACAGCCCAATCTAAACGCCGGCTGGCGTGACCGTCTTTTTACGAACGCCGGCTCACGTGACCGCAGTCCTTGACTGCAAGATTGGATAATTTTCAAAAACAAATAGTGGGAAAAAGGAGGGTGGACTCTGCACCTTGAAATTTCATCATTCGTAGTCTACAGGCTTACCTGAACATCTTTCAACACATTTAATTGTAACTTTACCTACCGTAAATAAAGTATCCTATTCTGAGTCCCCTTTATATAATATGATGCTTTCATTTATTGAACTAAACTTGATTTGACTACAAGTCCCTCTCAATTCAAATGACCCCGCCCTTCATTCGACGTGGCCAATAGAAATAAAATCAGCCTAATTCCCACCCTCCGTTTGGTGTCTCCTTCCTAAGGACTAACTCGCCGTGCATTGCAAGTTTTCTGTGTCAACGGTGGTGGCTTGAATGCTGTGGCCGATTCTTGGAAGACTTGTAAAATATAATTAAAAAATCTCCACCGACGACGTGTCACGGCGAGGCTGTCCTGCCTGTGCTCTTGCACACATCGAGGGCAGCACAGGCATCATGGCTTTCCCGACCTCCCAAGATGAGGGAAAACAGTCGGTAGAGGAAGCATTTCAAAGAGTTGTCGCTGAGATCGGAGGTAGAGAAAGGATATATATGGTGAGTGACGCCTGCAAAAGCGAGGATGGGAACGGAGTCGGGATATTGCAAGAGTTTATCCACGACATGTTTTGCATCGAGTCGCTAAAACTGGACACCATGGCTACGGTCAACGCCTGTAAAGGACAGCTCAGTTCCTCTAATGCCCAGACATTACCTGAAGGGAATGAAAATCCCCTGTCACCGGGGCCCAGAGATTTGGAATTGACGACCAAGCCGGTTGAAATGGATAAGAGAAGCCAGCCGCTCAAAGGAGACGTTCAACGTACCACAAAAACAAGCTTAAACATTAGTAGTGCACATCGAACAATAAACACCCTTTTGATAGTTTTCATTTTTAGACAAGAGTTTTTCAAGGGAAGTTTAAACGAGGCATGCCTGACGGAAATTTTAAAGGACGTTCGTGCACGTACAAAACGTGCGAGCGCTCGACCTGCCCTGGTGGGCTTAATACGCACTACAGCAGAAAACGCCGAGACGCAGGATAGCGTGGCGGTCATGGAGCGATCGATTCGGGCAGTGTTTCGCAATCACCCGCCAGAGGCAATTTGGGTCGGCAGCTTCATTCCTAAATCAGAAACGAAGATCCAAGCTATCAAGCAAAACGCATGCAAAGTTTTGAGTTCATCCCAAACATCAGGTGTTATATACTAATCCACTTTTTAGTGTCCTCAAACCAGTCTATAACTGTTTCATTTAATCTGCGTTCTAATAATAACATTTAACTGTTAGTCACTAACGTTCGGTTATTGCCTGTGGTTTCAAATCCTACAAACTGCACATGTAGGCTATGGTTTGTTTAATGGTCCTTAATGACAGTCTATTGTATTTGTCAACATTTCCTGGTAGGGTAGGCTACTCCAATATGTCAGTCCGTGACATTCACAAGACCAAACATTTATGCTCCCAACCTATTTTGCCAAGCTTGGCTGTAATAGCCCTGGACACATAAGTAGCATTCATGAAATAATGTCTCTTAGATATAGTGCCAAATTGTTAAATTCTTATTATTGCCTTTTCAGATAATACCAGAAATGGAAGGAACCCACTTTACTGGCCATTCCAACGTTTGCACTGCCCTTCTGAGAGAGGAGCCAGAGGCCAGGGCGACAGCTCGTCGACCAGTAGACAAAGAGGTACATGTGCCATTTCACTAAGGGTGGCACAGTTTTAGATGTACATTCTCCATTCTATTGACAGCAGAGTTGTTCAGTCAGTTTTTGGCTAAGCAATATATATGGGGCATTACAACAGTCAATAACTAAAGAACTACAATGACAAGAGCTTTTTGGTGTGTTTAGTCAAATGATGCCCCACGGTTCTTTGCGGGAATCGTAATTGACATACACTACTAAATGTGCCTATGTTAACATATCCTTCATTTGCCTTTTTTTGTGATAACTTACACCTGATAGAATTTAAAGGATAACTTTAAATCAACCAGTTTTTAACTGTACATTAACTTCCTGTCTTTTCCAAGCATGGCGGTACTTTTTTTTCCAGCTGCAGCCACACTATCTTTTTATATAGTTTGTGTTGTCAATGATAGACAACACTAGTACATACTGTAACGGCTGTTGTGGTTTTTTTTCTTCAGGTGACGGAAGTGTGGAGGAAGCAATTCCCCTGAAAAACTCTCCGTTGGCCACGGAACAACCTGTGTGAGGTTTGACTCGAGGCCACTTCTCCGCATCACTGGGAAAAAATATATTCACTTCATGCCAACATGAACTTTGGCAGCACATGGTATTAAGCCTCTGTACTAGCCATTAGTGTGGTGTGTGTGTGTGTAGCATCCTCGCACCCTCTTAACACTGTGTCAACGTTTACCTAAAGTAAAGGTTGCTGTTTAAGGTTTATAGCAGTCCGTGCAGCCATGTTGCGATAAATGACCTATCCTATTGGATTTCTTGAGATATATTATGAAGGAGTTTGGGTGTAAATCTATAAATATTGTACTTTTAAAATACATAGCTACTGAAAATGTGTCAGTGTAACAGGATATTGTCATAGGAAGATTTGCAGCCACTACTAGACTACTGTGAGACTATGGTAACAAGCAGGCAGTGTGTATTTTGTGCCTTTTTTTTAGAAAAGCATTATTGCACTAATCTAATCTACAAATATTAAACGGAGCCATTTTAATGTTATTTATGACTCTGGCTACTGTAGTCTGTATTGACATGCAAGAAGAAAACTGAAAATTTGTCATGTCGCAGAATAAAAAGTTTGGAATGAATATCTAATTTCATTGGTCATTCTTCTGCCATGAACACATGTCTATTGAATGCAAAATAAATGTTGAAAACTGTATGCTGAGGTAAACGGTTATAAAAAAGGATGGAGGGAGAATGTGAGGATTCAGATGGTGCCCAGTGCTTCAAAATTTCAGACATTCATAGGCTTTAAATGGTAGGGAATTACAGCCAGACTGAAATAAATGTTAAACATTTTAGTGTGGATATAGGTGGAAAATCTGACATCTATGCACTGCATTTATTCAGATGTCTTTTTCTCCTTTCTATTTAATAAATGTCTCAACCTGATTTATGAGAGACAGAATAACACTGATAATCTCGTTATCATGGCACCTGTCAGCCGGTGGGATATATTAGGCAGCAAGTAAACATTTTTGTCCTCAACGTTGATGTGTTAGAAGCAGAAAAAATGGGCAAGTGTAAGGATTTGAGCGAATTTGACAAGGGCCAAATTGTGACGACTGGGTCACAGCATCTCCAAAACTGCAGCTCTTGTGGGGTGATTCCGGTCAACAGTGGGCAGTACCTATCGGAAGTGGAGAACCGGCGACAGGATCATGGGCGGCCAAGGCTCATTGATGCAGGGCTGAAGGGACAAAACCAACGTGCAGCATCAAAGTGAATGGCCTGTGCTTAGGTGTGGGTGGAGCGATCAAAAACTATCGATAGTGTGTCTCGTTTTTGAAGATAGGATCGACACCAGTTTCAGTCTACGTTGTACCCATTTCAAGAGTCTGATCTGTCTGTGTAAACAATGTTTCGTTGTTGTGGACGCATCTCTTTCCTTTTCCACAGCTGTCTTGTCATGCACTCAAAGAACACCACATTCCGTGAACATTGAATTCTGTGACCGCAGAGGTCATGTTTGCACAAATAATTTACAATAATAATAACTATTTTTTTATTTGCCTTTAAAAACGATTCTGTGTTTTAAAATGTGTGTGATTAAGTAATTATTTTTTGTTTTGCTTATCTTGCTACATACATGCGTTGTTTGGAAATCAAACCTGGGTCATACAGGTGGCAGGTAGAAATTCTGCCGCTCACCTTATATTGATTTCTATCCTTTAGTGGTGATGAAAATGCGCATATACGCATTCACCTCATAAATCATGACACGTTGCTCTCCCCTACATAAAAGTGGACACAAAGTATCGGTATCTGCGATTCTGCCCCTGTATTGTTTTTTATCAGATCGAAACCAAATTTTTGCTGTATCGCCCACCCTAGATTGTAAAAATATAGATATAGTGTCCCCTAGCGGCCATAATACGACGAGTGGAAACGTAATAATTCACGGGGATGCCTTTTAGCGAACCCAGTTCCCAATGCGAAGGATTTCTACACTAAGTTTAGTTATATTCATCTAACAACGATTCATGTAAATATACAAAATGTATTAAATATTAGTTTTTTGTAATTCAAAAATGTACCAATGTAACGTTACCAATAAAATGTTATTTGATATATAATTTTGTTTTCCACCAGGCGTAAGTTAGGTCGCCTAAATTGGAGGTCCTTAGGAAGGGGGCTTGAATTTTGCACAGAAAGGAATTAGCAGTGGTTGTATGTTGTTACTCTATTAATTCCAGTTCCTGGCGTTTCGTTTATTTCTTCAAAAACTGTTACAGAGTATAAATATCAAAACGTGATCGTGGAGTTGAAGGGGAACTAAAGAGGCAAACATGATAACATCTGCTGGTAAGTATCTAATATCGCTATTGCTTAGCCAGGCATTATCAGCCGTTGATGTAGCTCGTTTAGCTGAGTCACACGGCTAGCAATTGCCAGTTGTTAACCGGTAAAAAATAAAATAAGGAATACGGCAAAGAGTTTCCCAACTACGTAGAATGAAATACAGTCTAATAAGTTCCAACACAAATGAACTGTTTCAGTGTTGATTTAGCGAGATAACGCTAAATATGAGGGTCATGAAGGGGGCCAGTCTGCACTGTCATTAATCTATCGGGTCTGTTGTGACGGAGAGGCTACACTGCTGGAGTGCCCATAGGCACTTTTTTACTTGGTGTACTATCATTTAATTTGTATATCAAATCCCAGTAAGTAATCCTCTCATTTTACGTTCAGCTGGAATTATTTCACTTCTCGACGAGGAGGAGCCTCAGCTCAAGGTAAGGGTAACATATTTCATCAAAGCAAACCTAAACTGCTCGTTTCATCTTGGTAAAGTGCTCTGAAGAAAGCTATGTTAAGCAATGTCAAATTCCAATACAGATATTTAATTTGAGGTTTTGATTTTTTTTTCTGCATACATTATGCTTTATAAACACATGGTAATTCTGCGGTAAATTTAAGATGGACTTCGTGTAATAGCGTTTTGCTGTGTGTGACTATGTGCTGTGTAGTATTCCACCAGATGTGTATGGCCATTGCATATTTATTTGTCATCTCTCTGTTCCTTTCCAGGAGTTTGCTTTGCATAAGTTGGACTCTATTGTAAATGACTTCTGGGCTGAGATTTCAGGCTCAGTAGACAAAATGTAAGTGGTTTTGACTAAAGCGATGCGATCACTAATGCACAGCTGCAGGAATGTACCAATGAGGGGTGAGAAGGTAACATTGGAACGGTAAAAGCAGAAATACATGTTCCCTATGGGTATCTAAATATCATTAAGGATTTTATTACTAGTTTATTTATAACAAAGGGTAACTCCCTCCCTTGTAACCCCACATTGTACCCCAAATTATGTAAACTGCTCAAGGGTTCAGCTGACCCCTGTGTTGTTCAAGCAACCACCGTTTTTCTACTCTTAGGCAGATAGAATATAGCAAAAAATAGCAATCATACATGACTGGATACTGTTTCCTCACAGTGAAGTCTTGTATGAGGATGAGACTTTCCGAAGCAGAGAGTTTGCTGCCCTGGTGGCCTCTAAGGTCTTCTACCACCTTGGAGCTTTTGAGGAATCCTTGAACTACGCACTAGGTGCTGGAGATCTTTTCAATGTCACAGATGACTCGGAGTATGTGGAGACCATTATTGGTGAGTAACAAAAAAACAAAGTTAGTGTTCTTTGTTTTACCTTAATCTATACTGGCCTGGATGCTGCTTCTCAAACTTGTACTTTGTACTATTTTTTTAATTATGGCAATTTAGGAATACCAAAATATTTAATAGTACATATCAGTGAAAATGAGTGTTTGCTTTCCACACCATTATTATCCACTACTAGCTAAGTGCATTGACCACTACACCAAGCTGCGGGTAGAGAATGCAGAGCTGCCAGAGGATGAAGAAAAAAAGAGCATCGACCCTCGCCTGGAGGGCATTGTCAACAAGATGTTCCTACGTTGCCTGGGTGACCACAAGTACAAGCAGGCTATTGGCATTGCCCTGGAAACGAGGCGTCTAGACATCTTTGAGAAGACAATCTTGGAATCGGTGAGAAGCTTAAATCCCTCTTAAGATTTCATCATTACACATTCGCTTCGAAGGTACATTCCTTGGGTGTGTTATAATGTCCCAAGAATTCCACCCCAGCTCACTGTGTGGTTGTAAGGGGAGGGGTAGAGACTAGTGTGAATTTATGATCGCTGTAGGAGTTGAGAGGAGTCAGACACTCGGAACTCAGGAAGGGCATGCATACCTCAAACCAAAATGTTGGTTTCAACCACAAGTTTCATTCTGAAAACAAATCGAGGCGTACCATTTAAATTAAAATTATGTGATTAAGAACCCTTTAATCACAAGGGCCCCAAGAATATAATGAATATAATAATAAATATCTAAATAATTTCACATTGTGACGTTATTGTATGTTATTAGTTGCTTTAATTGCGTCTCTCTATTTTTATACACACGTCAAAATAAAAAAATAAATTATGATTAAAAATGGAATAACAATTCAATAGAAGTATAGGAAAATGTTGCAAATTGGCATAATGTGAACATGATCTGTATTGAACCAAGAAGATTTGAATCCTTGACTTGAATTGTTTTTCCTCTTCCTCCTGTGTAGACCGATGTCAGTGGGCTCCTGGCCTACAGCCTGAAGGTGTGCATGTCCCTTATGCAGAACAAGAAGTTCCGCAATGAAGTGCTGCGTGTGCTCGTCAAACTCTACATGAACTTGGAGAAGCCTGACTTCATCAACGTCTGTCAGGTAATAGTCCTGAAAAGTAAAGTAGGATTAAAATTGGGGTAGACGTCACGTGGGGTACTACAGGGGTTTACTGTAATACATTGGAAAATAATAGGTTATAGAGGGTAATGGCATTGATATTGGAAAACCAGAAGAGTTCTTTAGATATAGTCAGAAGAGATCAGCCTAGGCCCGGCCAAATATTAATCAATGTGATTGAACAACTGTCACAGAAAATACAGTCATCTCTAACCATCTCTCTCCATCATCCACCTCTACCTACCAGTGCCTGATCTTCCTGGACGACCCGCAGGCTGTGAGTGACATCCTGGAGAAGCTGGTGAAGGAGGACAACCTGCTGATGGCCTACCAGATCTGCTTTGACCTATACGAGAGTGCCAGCCAGCAGTTCCTCTCCTCCGTGATCCAGAACCTCCGCACTGTCGGCACACCCATCCCCGCGGTGCCCGGCTCTACCAACACAGGCACTGTGCCCGCAGCAGACAAAGACAGGTGGGAATGGGAAAACGCACACTAGAGAGATTTGAATGTAAATTGTTGCTAGTGGAGTACTAGTTGGCATTAAACATGTGACACAACTTCTTGGGCCACTGCGCTGACTTCCGGCACACGCTTGGGTTTATCCACTACGGTCTGGTCGCTGCTCACCAGTGTGGTATTTGTTTTGCAGTGATGCAATGGAGACGGATGAAAAGGCTGGCAGCTCACCCGCTGGCAAGCCAGCAGAAACGGTAAGCTCTTCGGTTTGGTGGTATTTATTTAGGATCTTCTTATTCCTATGATGCATTATCTGTATCATCATACTTTCTTATTATGTGACTGTTTTTAACATAACCTACCTAGAATTTTTATTGTTGCTTATCTCTGCACGTTGTTGGTGTCATGTTTATTTGCTGACTTTCTACTAATATGAAACTTCCCTCCACAATCAATGATTACAACAATTGGGTAATTTAGGCTTTTATCTAAAGCAACTTACAATTACATGGTGCTCTTACATGGAGCAGGTAGGGGTTAGGCATCTTGCTCAAGGATGCTTACAAGTAGGCCAACTCTGGGGCTCGAACCCATGACATTCCGGCTGGGAGTCCCAACAACCAGACCACTAGACTATCCTGCCCCCCATAAAGGATACCTTTTTTTTTTTTTTTTTTTTTTTTTTTTTTTTTATAAACTCAACGGCATTTTATGGGATTCTTTTTTTAAAGAACAGTTTTGTGTCTCAGTAGAAAACTGTTATTTTGGTGCTCTGGATGCTATTGTGTGGCTTCTGTGTGTTTGCGTAGAAGGACGAGCCTACAGACCAGAATGCCAAGATGATTAAAATCCTCAGTGGAGAGATGGCCATCGAGCTTCACCTGCAGTTCCTCATCCGCAACAACAACACAGACCTAATGATCCTTAAAAACACAAAGGTAACACCGGGAGGCCAGAGATGCAGTATTTCTTTGTAAAACTTTTTTTAATCATATTTGTATCGTATCAGTACGCACTATGATGTTGGATTAAAAATGTTTTGTTGTTACAGTTTAAAACATGTACTGTATATATTCAAAAATTAGGAAGGGGCAGATTGTATTTTTTTTTTTAAGGGATGCCTAAAAATAAAATGATTTTATTTTTTTAAAAGGATGCAGTCCGAAATTCAGTGTGCCATACGGCCACGGTCATAGCAAACTCCTTCATGCACACAGGAACCACAAGTGACCAGTTCCTCAGGTAAGCTATGGCGGTTATTTTTATTTTATCATTTTTTTAAATCAATAATAAAAGTATATCAGTAATATTCTAATATGTACAGATTCTGGCTGAGATCTAAACTGTTTGCTTATGCTGCTTATAGAGAGAACCTGGAGTGGTTAGCGAGAGCCACCAACTGGGCCAAGTTCACAGCCACAGCTAGCCTTGGTGTCATCCACAAGGTAACTCTATAGCCGTGTCTTTATTCTGTTTTCCTAGGTGCTTTATTGTTGTATAAAAAAAAATATTTTTTTATTTTTTGAGGGGTAGCTACTTCTATAATGAACTTTATTTATTTAGCATAGTTTACATTGTCCAGTTTAGCAACTTCCAATTTAGGAAATCCATTTGTTTTCAGTAGTTGCATTTTGATGAAGCGGCTTATTTTCTATATGTAAAATAATGTACATATGGCATCATGGGCTGAATTGGAAGTACAACATTTTACAAAAAAGATGCTAAGTAGCTGAATGAATACAATTTTTAAAGTTATCTTTGACATTGAAGGACCATACAATAGACCTTCACAAATAGTCCGACATCGTCTAAGACATTAGGTCAATTATTTGACCTAATTATATGTGTAGGAGCGCAGAGATCTACAGTGAACCAGATCCACCTATGCTAAGGACCAGGTCATATATTATGTCACCACCCCGTTAGGTGACGCCATTGTTTTAAATGCGTTCCTTCAGGGCCACGAGAAAGAGGCACTCCAGTTAATGGCAACCTACCTGCCCAAAGACACGTCTCCTGGCTCAGCCTACCAGGAGGGAGGAGGCCTGTATGCCCTGGGACTGATCCATGCCAACCACGGTGGGGATATCATCGACTACCTGCTCACTCAGCTCAAGAATGCCAGCAACGATGTAAGTTACCTGACTCTTATATGTTGCTGGGTCGTGGTTAAATGTCCCTCATAGCACTGTTAACAAACCAATACTGTTGCTGTTATCCTCATCTTTTTACTATTAAATTATTATAACTATCAAATTATATTAAATCGACTGTATACAATGTTTCCAGCTCATATGACTTGCTTCTATCCTGTTGTTGAACAGATTGTCCGTCATGGTGGTGCTCTTGGCCTTGGTTTGGCTGCGCTGGGTACAGCCAGACAGGATGTTTATGATCTACTCAAGTCCAACCTGTACCAGGATGATGCTGTTACTGGTATGTAGGGCTAGGGAGAGTAAACCAACACTTAGAAAAGCCCTGCCTTCCAGTTGCATCTATTTCTTTTACTGTTTTAGAGTCCTCATATTTGTTTTCAGTAAACATTTGTGTTATTTTTTTTTCTTGTTTAAAATAATTTATCAATAAAAACCTCAACCAAACCTTTTGTTAGTTGTAACAAAGTAGGCTGATATGACCTCATAATCAACTTGTGATCCCACGTTGACAACACCTGTTATACAGAACCCAAGTAATCAAGCTATGGTATAACCCCAGTGTGGTTCTGGTGTCCTCCCAGGGGAGGCTGCAGGTCTGGCTCTGGGCCTGGTCATGCTTGGCTCCAAGTCAGCCCAGGCCATCGAGGACATGGTGGGCTACGCCCAGGAGACGCAGCACGAGAAGATCCTGCGTGGCCTGGCTGTAGGCATCGCCATGGTCATGTATGGACGCATGGAGGAGGCCGACACCCTCATCGAAAGCCTCTGCAGAGACAAGGTGAGGCAGAAGGCTATGTGAGAGCACATAGGGTCAACAGCCCTTTATTTGCCAAGAACAAATTAGTGTCCAGGTTTCTCATTACTCTGTCTAATGCCATCTCATCATACAGGACAACAGGAACTCATAAACGGGGTAATGAAAGATGTCTGATGCTTTACTGTGACTGACTTGTTTTTTTAATTAAATGATCACTCCAAGTCTTACAGCTAGCACACAAGGTCCTAAAATAATAGAGATCCTTTTATCATCCATCCAGTCACACTTTTCTTTGGCACTCCGACAGTGTTTTGCAGTAAAAGACAACATTTACCAAAAGTACTGTATGCATTAACGTGCGTATACTCCATATGCGTCGTGAGCAACCTCTTCTGTCTCTTTGCCAAGAAGCCATCCAACACCACCCGGTGTGGGGGGAAAAAGATGAATTGTTCTGGCAGACCAGAGTTCTTACGGTTCTGTTTTCCCTCACCGTCTTCCCCAGGATCCCATCCTGCGTCGCTCTGGAATGTACACGGTGGGCATGGCCTACTGTGGCTCTGGGAACAACAAGGCCATCCGACGCCTGCTGCACGTGGCTGTAAGTAGTTTACCTTCCCAGAATCCTCTGAAACCAATGCCACGATTTGGAGGGTTTTTAATACTGCGGAATACTATTGATAGTAATAATAATAATAATAGGACTGTACTGGTTACTTGCAAACAATTGCTATGCTTTTAGTGTCTATATTTACAAATATAATGTACTGTATAGATATATTCTGCATGTATGGTGAATGTAATTAAGCATGATGTCCTGCAGGGGGCAACCTGTACAAGTTTAATTTGATAGATGATGCAACAGTGAAGTGATTCCTCACTGTGGACAAGCTGGCTACTTTCAACTGTAGGCTCATAATTGGTTTTCAGAGAGTCTGAGTCAACTGTGTTTTTAAAAACAGTTTCTATTTCCTCTTTGCTTCAAAGGTTAGTGACGTTAACGATGATGTCAGAAGGGCCGCCGTTGAGTCTATTGGTTTCATCATGTTCAGGTAAGGTTGAGACTGAATTAGGGAAACGCTTGGCCTTCTGTCGGCGAGAGGCCCTGACACTTTGCAGCCTCACAATCTACTTTTGTCTCAGTAGAGCTTGTTCTGATGAGTCCTGCACAGGACTTTTCCAAATGCAGTTGAAGTATGTTTTTTTTTAAGTGGGTATTAGTGGCAGCCTATACAACCTCTTCCCTGCATCAACTCAGATTTGACTACTCAGCTTCTTATGGTAGGCCATCATAAGCAACGATGGCTTCCACTTCTTTGTCCTCTGGTGGCTAACGAGTGCAATTCGAGAAACACACTGTACTGTGTGTGTGTGTGTGTTACATGTGCTTACACATCTAAACCAAACACTGATAAATTGCTTGATCTCTGGTTAAGATTCTATTTCTTTTGTTCCACCCATGATTTTATTGGCTCCTAAATTCACTGCTTTTTGTGGGGGTATTTCTGGTCCGTCTCACTGGGAGAAAATACAAAATTTATGTATTTGGCCAATATGAGAAAATGGGAAATGATTTACAAGAGAGATTGAAACGTCTAACTAATCGATCGACGTGACTAAATAACTAATTTAACAAGGTCGGATTAAAACACATTTACTGAAACGAAGTATGAGCTGTATTGGAGGCGGGGCCGGCGCTACTCCGGAGTAGCTCCATATCGGGCCCAGTGCGTTTAAACTGGTAATGGAAACGCAAATCGGCACGGCTTGACCCGGCATGGCAAAAAGTGCCAGTGGAGAATATACATTCAATATTTATAGCTGCCTATCCGATTTAATAATATTTATGCTGCTCTGGTAGTTCTGGTATATAAGTATCGGCTCCGATCTTCGATATTGGATCGGGACAACCCTAAAAATAACTGATAATTTGGTGTAAACAACCAAGCAGTGTCCTTTTTTAGTGTTTTATCACAGTTTCATGTTTGAGAAAGTTGTAATGTTTAGTAGTTAGTAGTTATGTGGCGTTATTACAGGAGGAATTGCTAGAGAGGATATGTTATACCCCCTTTTTGTTTATATAAAGGGATTGTTTTCCCTGTCAGGATATCTTTTCCTCTTGTCTGAACAATCTGTGGGACCTTTGAAGAGGTAGTTTATTTTTGTATTGGAGCTGGCACAAAAACTAGCTTTAATGCTTGATTCCTGAGTGCTTTGCTCTAAAACATTAGCTCTAAAACATTAGCTCTAAAAGCACTGCTTACTTTACAGTAAAAATGAAAAGGATTTTATTTTTATGCCCTAAAATTTAAGTTTGAATAAAACCCCTTTTGATGGTTCAGACACTACTTTTGTAACATGAGCATGTAACAATAGCATCTGTGGTGAATTTACTCAAACATTAACTTTTTAACTATTCTTAGTTGGCAAATACAATTATGCAATACGACTACAATCTGGGTGACTCTAGTAATTAGATAAAGCGATCACGATGACCCTGGTGCAAATGAAAGATATTTCTCTTTCTTTCTCTCGCTCTCCCTTTTCAGTTTCACACACTTGCACATTTTTCTTTTCTTGCTCTTTATGGGGGCACATCACTCTTATACCGACATGAATTTACCCATTAGACAGCAGCACAGCATTAAACACAGCGCCAGGCCAAATGCAGGGACAGGGTGTCCATTTTAAGCCCAAAAAAGGCCATGTGATATTCCTTGTGATCAATTGGCCACTAGATAAACCTTGTGTAAATCCTTCCTGTGTTTAGAGAGCCTTGTGAACAGCAACAATTCAGCTGAGCCTCTACTCCCAGTTCTCACCCTAATGGCTCCAAGGACACCAACCTGTGTCTACTACCCTAAAGACAAGTCTGAACCCAATCTCACTAAAGGCAAACACTTTGGCCTTTGGTATTTATTCTATGATTGTGGTTATAGTACAATATTTGTACTAAAGTTACATTGCTTTGGACCATTCCCTAATCTTACAACAGTTGATGAAGGAAACTAGACTGGTAGCTAGCTTGTGGTTTAATATTTTATAACTGTGAAGCTATTGTAAATATCTGTGTTTGTGTTTTTCACAGTTGTTTGTTTGACCTTCTAAAACCTTTGTCTGCAGTGTGACTATTTGTATAAACAGACACACAGTACATTTAGACCTAGAAGTTTGGCTGCACAAAAAAAAAGACGACTCCTCCTTTTGTCTGTTTTTATACACTTTTTATTTCAATACTGTCACATTGGCATTTAAAATCTGTAATGCATACAAAATTTCCAACCAAATATTTGCAGTTAAATGTGTTCTAAAATTAGTATTTTTCTCCCACCAGTATGTAAGCATATATTATGAAATAGTCCATAGCAAGTCTGAAGTGACAGTATTATCATAAAGTAGGAATACACATTGCATCCTCAATCCAAAGTTTCCAGAATCTAAAGACCTTTCATTTTGGTCTTGTTGACTCCTTAAAAACAATCCAGCGTTGGATTTGACCTCCTTTTTTTTATTTAGGTTTCATCTTCTGTTCCTTTTTTGACTTTATCTGAATTTGCCTGGACATTGGGCAAATTCTATGCAAACTAGACTCTGCCCTTAGAGCAAACCTTTTTTCTCTCCCATTATCTCAAACATGACTTTTTTAGAGAGTCCTTGGTGTCGTGACAGTTCACAATGTGATGTTTTCTCCCTTTTTAAAGTATTCCATCTGTTTCCAGCATTTCCTTTTAACTTGGGCGTAGTGTGCTCTGTTACATTCATACATAACTGACATGCTCCTCCTGTTTACGCACTTCATTTTCAGTTAGGAGTAGTGTGTCCAACACAACACTGCTGGAGGACTGCATGGTTGTTTGTCTGCACTTCATCGGGCTTTGGTAACTCGCTGGTCCAATGCCGTTCTTCATTCCCCGCTTCATGAACAGTTTTGAGTTCTCCGCCATGGAAGACATGCGTGTCAGACATGCATTATCATGCATTAACCGTGGGGGCCTTCCCGATTCGGTAGCATTGCAGCTGGTATAATTACACGTCATGTAACGCGTAAATGCCTGCCGGAATGTCTTGTTGAACAGGGTGTAGACCAAGGGGTTGATGCCCGATGACACATAACCCACCCAGACAAAGATCTCCATTAGACGGTTAATTACGGTGACATCACAGCTAGCGCATAGAACAGAGGTGATGTTAGTAATGAAGAATGGGCACCACATGACGACAAACAGGAGAAATACAATGCCCAACACCTTGGAGGCACGTTGCTCGTTGCTGAGGTTTTGCATGGACTTCTTGCCCATGGTGGACATGCGCCGAAAAGGCATGTCATCTGCTGTAAGAGTGTTTGCCGTAGCGGTGTTCAAATTTCCTGCTGTCCGTAGTAGACTGCCATTGACCGTAGTCATTTTGTCAGGTTCAGCTGGGGCCATACCTTGCTCCCACTGGAATACTGTGGAGAATGTTGGTCTGGTGAAACGTTGAGTCACCTTTGACTTAAGCAGGTAAACCTTCTTGCGCAACACCTGAATCGTTAGCAGGTAGATGACCATCATGATGGTTAAAGGAATGAAGAAGGCTACCAGGGAGCCGAACATGATAAACTCCCTGAAACTGTCAGTTTTCAGCATGCAGGTGTGATTATTGTTGAAGGTGATGTTATTGGGAAGATGACTGTTCTTTAGTCCCTTTATAGGAATCGGAATAGCTATACCTGTGAATGACGAGAAATATGTTTAGCTTCCCCATTGGTATTTCCCACACACACACACACACACACACACACACACACACACACACACCTGAAACATATAATATCTTAACTTGCATGCAGTGTTTTTGCTACAACAATATAGCGCTTCCTAAATTAAACATAGAAATGTAAATGAGTACGTACAAGTAAATAAAGTATTTAAATAATAAAAACGCTATCCTTTTTTAAAAGTAGTAATGCCATCCCGCAAAAGCAATGTACAGTCTGGAAAAACGGTTCTCCTCGGCCTAATAGTCAAAGCTTCGTTTATTTTGGGATACTATCCCTTATCCCCTTTTCTGTGACTTTATTTGCACTTTATTTTAACATACTAATGGAAATTTGAACTATGGCTGGCTGATCATTACATGGCTTTCCACAAGGCATCTTTATAATTCTAAAATGCACCGTGACTGGTTGGATGTTTAATGAAACGCAACGCACTGGACCAATGTCTTGTGTTTATACAGAATCTGCTTTTACTGCATCCGGCTCGTATTTTGACAATAATCCAGGTCTGCCGTAGATCATGTGTCACTGATGTAAACAAACCCTGTCTAATGTGCACTTGTGAACTTGCATATGACGGAAGAATAGTGCAGAACACGAATAAATATAAATCTGTAGTAAAAATTCTCACCGATGGATATGAGCCACACCAGTGTGATCTTAACCAAGGCTTTGGCCCGAGATTTGTACTGGCTGTGTTGGATGGGCTTCTTAATGGCAATGTAGCGGTCTAGAGAAATGGCGCATAGGTGCATGATGGACGCTGTGGAGAACATCACATCCAAGAAGAGCCAAATAGGGCACAGGAACTCCGGAAGTGGCCACCCAGAATCTGAGAGAGAATTGCTCCAGTAAGATACAATAACAATCCAACAAGTGCAGAACAAATGGTTAGAAAGTCTTCCTAGAACATCATGTAACTCTTGTTGTGGAATTTTCATTAAGTGGACCTGTCCTCTGTATACCCATTCTCATTCTAAACACTGTTGTCCTGCTTACCGCCCATTATGCGATCACCGGCCACAGTGGCCGGTAATCACACTTGCACAAACATTGGTGTTTGTTTTTCTGACTCTGTTCTAAAAAAAAAAAAAAAAAAAGGTTCTCTGATGCCTGTTTATGAAACAAAACGCTCTGAAGAACATGCTCTGAAGAACATGCTCAACAGAAGTGTTTATTTTTGGTTCCAGACATTTCATTGGCCAGTAATTGCTCTGGCTATTGTCCTGTCCCCTATTATCCTGCAGAAGATAACTTGTCACATGCGTCTAATACTATAGGAATATTGTCCTTAACCATAAAGGAACAAAGGTGGTGCATGTGGGTCACCTTTTATGAATCAAGTCTTTCAAGTCAAGTTTGTATTCGAAACACAAACCATGTTGAAAAGCCCATCTCCTTTTTAACTGTGGTTCGTTCGGGTTGTTGTTATTACAGTATTGATTGTTATTGCATACTTTTTTAGATATAATATAACGAAGTTGTTATGCCAAATGCAAGCCAGTAATTGTTCCTCCAGGGATATGGATTTCTGTCACTGACTGATATATGGACTGATTATGGACATTCTTTTTCTGCGTTCCTATGATATTTGTGGATTATTGATTATTGGATGTCAAAGTGGGTATCCTAACTTTCACACTGTTACCAAAACTTTCTCAGTTCATCTAATTTTGTTTTCAGGGCAGCCCTCACATTCAGTGAATCTGCTTTGGATTTTCCATTCAGAAATGGAGCAGTGATAGTGTTGAGAATTCACCAGCCTGTGACAAAAGTGGATTTCTTTTTTTTTCTCAAATCTTAGTGAACTCTCAAATATATCAGAACAAATTTATTTGACACCGACCAAAACGAAACACTTTATTTGTTAATTATGCCACTTTAGTAGGGATCCTACAGCCAACGTCTTTTAAAATAAATTCACTTAATGGTCCTGTTTTATGTGAGCAGTCTTTTGCAGAATATTTTAGGTTCACACTGCAGCTGGCCTTCACGGCTTACATTTTAAACAGTGAAACCATTTAATTTTTCAAGGTGCCGCACTGAAAGTCTTGAATTCATCTGCCCAGCAGATGCAGAGACAAACCAGAGGGTCCTGCACTTCTGAAAATATGTAGCTAGTCCTTTTATGTGTAAAGCTTCCCTCAAAACATTATCTAAGTAGGGGTTAGACTTGCCTATTTATGAATATTCATATACGGCATTACAAAACCTGTCTATCTAAAAAGTTTGCGGTGGAGGTACTGATCCTAGATCGACTCTTTATCTCCCTGTGACCACTCCCCTGCCCTGTGCCATGTAATCTGTCTCCACATTGTATTCAGACAGCCGTGCATTTTCTAGACGCCACACATTTACCAAACATTTGCAGTAGAGTAAATGTATTGCATATACAGCTCTGGGAAAAATTAAGAGAGACCGGCATCATTTTCAGTTTTTCTGGTTTTACCATTTATCCAATTGTGTATATATTTTATATTGAAGAAAAAAAAATAGTGGTCTCTTAATTTTTTACAGAGCTGTATGTTGAAATCCCTTCCACCGTACCACATATCTATGCTAGAGGAATTTAAGACTGCTTAGCATTTAGATACTCATTGGGATGGCTTAACGGCCAAATTAACCTATTGTTCTTTACTACATTAAGATATGATCAAAGGAAATGTTCTCTAGCCCCACAGGCAGTTTGCCATGCACATATCTCTTTACTTTCCGCAAATGGTTCTAATTGAAGAAAACTGTCAAAACAGGGTTTTGAGATTTACTTTTTTTCCCAAGTGCACAAGGGTTGGCAGTATTGTCTCTAATTGACATTCTGGATTAACGACAAGTACTTGGCTATAGTTCCCTGCCATCTTTAAAAGAACTTCACTATACAGCAGTGTCAATCTGAAGGAATTAGACGCATTCAATTTTATCTGGTTTTCTTATTTTGTCTTGGTGAATATCTGGAGGAGATTAGCAGAAGTTAAATGTTTAACATCCTATTTGAACCTCTGCCGCTCCCATAAATCTACAAGCTTTGTAAATTCTGTAGGAGGGCTGTAACGATTTTAATAACTATAATCTAATCTGTTTACTACATTGCTTTAATTTGATCAAATAAATATATTCCACATTGTTAAAACTTTTGCCATGCATTACGTTGTATTGTAACCTGCATAGTTATTAACAATATGTCTGATTTGCCATGAAGTTAAAACTGTTTGTTTGGTTAACTGCGTAAAATCCAATCTGCAGAACATGTCTTGTCTGCAGAAGTTTCTGCAGACTTCTGGTATCCCTTATGCAGTAGATATTTAAGTACATAGGGCACACTAAGGAATTCGGTCACAGCAATTGCCTTTCCGTGCCACTCAATGAAGGGACGTAGACTCTAAATGAGTTTAGCCAGGCAACTAATGAACAAATTTGTTTCCTATTACCTATAATCGATTTCTCAGGCTGGCAAACTCATAATTGTGGTGTTTTTTTTATTTTTTGTTTTTTTTTGTGTGATTTGAGGATACACAACAGTTCAGATTGACACATTTACAATATTCAAGTGACGGCAATTACAGATTGCTGTTGTATTGGAAGTTTCACGGACCCCAAAAGGCCCGCCCTGTGTGGTAACTTACTGTAGAGAACTGTGATCAGGGCAATGGGCATCACCAGGAGCCCCACTAGAAGGTCTGCCACAGCCAGAGACATCAGGAAGTAGTTGGTAGCATTTTGCAGCTTCCTTTCTAGGGACACCGCAAGGATGACCAGGATGTTCCCTCCAATGGTGGGAATGATAACCATGACAATGAGCAGAGCAGCCCATTGAAGCTGAATCCCAGTCCCCTCACCAGGCCCTGAGCCGTTGGGCACCAGGGTAGCCGCCACTGGCTGGGACATGCTGCTGCCGAGGGGATGACCGGCCTAAGCTCAGGTTGGGCTTCTGCTCTGGCTGTCTCTTTAGACTCGGTCAGCATGATCACTGGGTCCCACAGGCCTGAGCACGGGCCAGAGCAGGACAGCTCAGGGCCAGCGCAAATGATGGCACATCCCTGGTGCAGGAAGAACCAAAGGGCCACATCACAATCCACCTTATGCCAGGATAAATGAGGCTAGGGTGCATGTATAGAAATAATCCAGAAATCCACAGAAACTTCCACGGTGATTCCACTCCCAGTTCAGCCTATATATTGACGTGAGGCTTTCACTTCCGAGAGGAACAGACCTATTAAAGAAACGATGACAAAATGTTAGCCTCTTTCCCATAATTAGTCTGACTGGCAAATTCTCAGCGACATTAATAGTAACAAATGACAAGGGATGTTCCTGTAGAGTCATCATTATTGGTTCCAGAACACAACCAAGCAATTACCTAAGGAAATGGCTGTTATCTGTAACCTCCACACTAATGCACACTATTATGTTCATTTGCTATTACACCTTTTGCAAAGGCTTATTTATTAAGGGCTGGAGAGAAGAGCATTCAGGGAAGAAAAAAATATTTTATTTTGAATTGATGATAAGGGGAAAAATGACTGGGATCAGAGGGGTATTTGGAGATCTGTAAAATTAGAAACTGGAATTCAAAAGTCCCTGATTTTAAGTTAACAGCTAAATTAATTGAATACCGTCCACCCAACTTCCAAATTCAGTAACAATTATACAGTAAATTATTTTATTTCCGTATTTGGGTTCTGCATTAGATGTGTTTTTTTTAACCTTACCTTTTTTATTGTCTTCTATTTATTTTTTTCCTTTCATCTCCTCGTGCGATATCCAGTCCTTACACAGCAGCTACGTCCTCACTTCAGAAAAGTTCAAATGTTTTGCGAAAGGAGAGTAGTTGTCCTCTGTGCCCAACTTGCTTTAATCCTTGTATACCTCTGGAAATGTATTTACTTCACGTCCTCTGTCACGTTGATATGTTTGCACCCTCCCCAAATAGGAACATGTCAGAGATCTCCCTCACTTAGAGGCAACACCTTAACCTCTCCTGACACAGGCCATGATGTAAAATTTCCTTTGTTCCCCCGTGTTGGAAGAATCCCCAGCCTCGCCTCGCCTACCCAGAGCACAGGTTTAAAACTTTCAGATGTTCTCTCTTTTCCCTCTCTGCCGTTCGCTTCTTGCTGGCTCTTGTTCACAGCCTCTGATCAGCTAGCGCGCTCTGCTGTCTCGCTCACCCCTTCTTTCTCTGCCTCTCTCCCCTCCCTCTCCATCTCAGCCTATGAGTCAGGCTCTGGAGAAAACAGTTGACTGTCTTTCGGATGGCGGCATGCCAGTGGTTCTGGGAGGTAATTTCCTCCAACACAGCCGGCCTACTGTTTATATTTTATATCACTTTCTCTCCTCCAGAAGAAGCAAGACATTTGGGGGTTCGGATAGTGTAGTTCTCCAAACACGGATTCTACCCTAATTTAAAGTTGTTTACTTTGATCCATATTTAAATTTAATAAGAACACATTCTGAAGCTGAAAAGCCCATTGAGATACAAATGTGGTTGTGGGTGAAATACAAGACTATTTTGTGATGTTGATACAAATAAGGAAGTGCCTTGGTGACTGAATCTTCCCCTCACATGGAAGTTCCTCCCTATAAGGAAAAGCTGGTATGCAAAATGCTGCTACTTCTCTACAGGTACCATTTAAGAGAGCACAAAACAATGAAAGCTTTTACAGCCTCACCAAGGAGTGTAAGTTTAGTGTGTGTAACCCCTCGAGTGGTGCTCGGTGTGGCTGTGATTTGACAACTAGCGATAAAAAGACAGACACTTATTTAAATAAAAATTGAACTGAACTTTTCTCATGATTTTTCCACACTGGCACACAACGTTGCATCAGGCTCTCAAGATGATGCACTCTCTATCTATTTACAGTATATATATCTATCTCTCTATCTACTGTATATCTCTCTATATTGTAAATTCTGCTCAGCTGTACAACTCAATGGTGATGCAATGTGCCCAGTGTAGACATGGTGTAACCATCAAGCCGATACGAAGTGACTGCATTTTGAATGGCATCCCTCTGCGAAACCTTTGGCTGTGTTAGAATCCGCTGTGTGACGATCTGCTGAGGACGATCTGCTGAAGACGCACTGATAACTGAATGGAGCTGTAATCGGGCCTTAAAAGTTAGGCCCGACAAGGCCTGAGCCTGACAGAATTCACCCCGAGCCCGACAAGTACATTTTTATTGACAGCTTTTTAAAAGCCCGGACCTGTTTACAGCCCGACATTATTCAAATGTGAGCACGCACACAGCTCTTTTGCTTTTTCTCAAGAATGAGTAATTTATAAAAAATTGTAACATAATTTATTCATGGCTAACGTAAGCTATAGGCCACTTGGAAGTTGGAACAAATAACACACTTTGCTGGTGCAACCAAGACGTTATCGCCAGAGGCCAGCCTCCTTATCACCTGACCGCTCATTTACCGCGCACGCAACACAGAGCGCAAGCCCGAGTCCGTGTAAAATGATATAAATTAAGACAAAGATCTTCAGCTCTATAACTGAACATATTTAGCCTGCTGGCCCCGCTAGCCTAAAGTGTTTAGATCCCTACGTTGACTCCACCCAGGCACCCCAGTGCCTTGTTCATTTCAATTTTATTTATTTTAGTGCTTTAACAAATTAAGCCACACCTCTTTGCCCAGTCAATACAACATTGTCCAGGTCCTCTTCATTGTGCATTTGGGCAGCAAGCTAATCAAATCTGCTTTCTTACAAGGCTGGCACATCTTTTGCTGCCTTAGTCATATTTACAGGTGGCAAAATGTATCTCTAATTTGTTTAGATTTGCTGTGCTCCTGCCTCTTACACTTTATTTTAACTATGTTTGTTACTTACCAGGCCATCACCTTAACAGACACAGCCATGGCTAAATGTTGGACAAAATCAAGAGCACTTTTGAAGTGGTGTGCACACACTAAACTTTTTTGTTTGTTTGTAGGATCAAAGTATTTGATCCTTCTTCTCCTTTTTCATCTCAGTTTCTCCACCTCATGAAAGGCTCAAGGTAATTAGCCTATGTTTCAAGCTTCAATATAGTTCCACCCAATTACCTGTTAATTTAGGGCATAGCATTTACATGGACTTGACATGGATTCCCCCCCCCACAGACATATTATGGATAGACGATCATAGTTGGTATACAGTCAGGAAAGAAATAAATTAACATTAACAGGTTTAACCTTGAGCACCTCTTTTTTTTATATTTGTAAGTTTTTCTGTTTGTCCTTTTTAATAAATTAGTTTTAATCAGCTGCCAGCTGTTATCTCACTACCAAAATAGCATATTTGATCTCTTACGGTAGAATGGAAAGGTGAATCAGATCCCCCAGTGTTTGCCCTATGTGATCAAATAAAGTCCTGCTGTGGAAGTTGCTCTGAGCAGCTAAATCCAGACACGGCAGCGGAGATTAAGCTTTGATAACGTGACGCATGCACTAACACAAAACACTAAATGGGAGACCCCAAGAGGCTTAGTGGGTTATTTGTACAACACCTTCTGGTCTTTTATTTAGACTAAAAGCGCATTGCAGTCTGTCACAGACACCCAGGGTTCTTAATTTTCCTTTTAATCCTACTCGGATGATTGGTTGGATACAACCCCTCCATTTGCCATGTTTGTTTATTTTGGAAGTAGCTAGAGGTTGGTATCAATTAGATGGTAAATGGATCCACATGGTCTGAAAATTCACCTTTTGAATCCACTGTTAACTCAGCGTTTGTTTATTTTACGCCCGTGCTGTTCTTGTTCTCACCTGGACACATTTGTGCACCCTTTGCTTTTAGAACTCACTTTGTTGTTTAGTATTATAGCCTATTTGCATGTCGTGATGTTTTGTTTTGTTTGAAACCAAATTATGTTGGTTAGGAAAATACAACTAAATGTAGCTGCTAAAATGGTTTTCAGATTTAAGCTCGCTTCACACATCCCTGAAAATGTCGGTATGTTTTAGGGGCGATCCAACCTGGAAAAAGCATGACTCAATCTAAGCAGCAACAATAAATCTTGCCAGCCACAGGTTATCAGCAGCACGCACACACTTTGAATGTTGTTTACAAATGTATTAGCTATACACTTTTTTTTTTAGGGCCCACGACATTTTAATACAAAAAATAAAATATGACCCCTTCAACTGCGGCAAAGTGTTTTTGTTTCTGGCCTTAAATTGTTTTAGTTCAAAACCTTTTTGTAGTCTGTGGTAAAGGGAGCCATGGAGACTTGTGATGTTGACTACTGCTCGATTTTATGCCAGCCCTTCAGAGTTTTTATTGGGGGATTAGTATATCTTTTTGGGTGATTTGCGACCGATACACTCCCAAATCTATCTAAGGAAACCCAAACCTTTCTGTGAAAACTGGAGTGAGTAATCTGTACTATCAGATTACAGATTACTATCTCTTCCTAGGCAGAGTTGGTCTTCTCAAAGCAACCTGTCTCATCAAAGCTGTCGGATAAAGCGCATTAAACGCCTTTTAACACATCTATATAGGGCCACATTTGACAACCCCTTGACTTTATCCTCCAGTTGGGAAAGAGACAGACAAACTCCAAAAACACTGAGCTGGGGTGGAGCTGTTGATTTAGATTTTATATTTCTTTTGTTGTCCCACTTTACACCACCTAATTCAGAACCCATTAAAGGGATATTGAACTTAAACCCAAGACCGTATAGCTTCCTTTCCTCAGAACTCCAAACACAGACATTCAGGATGAATAAATTCTGTCACTGTGGCAGTGACAGTTTTTTGTTTTTACCTCCATTGGCATGCACTGTTTGGCAGAAACATGCCTCTAACGCACCACGTTTAGGTATTGGGTTCATAGATGTGTGAGAAGTGCTTTAGAGAAACAATGGATGCTGTGAAAAAATCTGTTTCTGCAACCCGGAGAAATATTTCATATTCCCTGACCTTAAATCTCTTCTGCAAACTGTTTAGAAGAATTTGTTTGTGTCATTGTTGGAAGTAGTACAGGGTTTCAGCAGTGAACCTGCTGAAGCCAGGAAAATGTGGTTGTAAGAAAGCCTGTCAATGGCACTGGCAACATAAGCCTGTAGTCAATAGAGAACTGAACGATATAGCCTTTTGTTGGAGACATTTTATTTTCTATTAGGAAACTACTTGTGTTTTATTAAGCCTTAGAAAATAGTTTGTTCATTTATGTTTGTCATAACAATATAGAGTAGAGGTCAGACTGTTAGAACAAGATTCTTCTAAATGTCATAACAGCCAAATAAATCAAGTCACTGACATATGTACAGGAACTTCATATTTACCAGAAGATTACAATATAATAGTTTATTATACATGGTATACAACATGCAGGCGTTGAGGTTTCCAGTAGGCAATGGTTGACATATTAGTAAAAATGAAAATGGTCATAACGGTATACAACTCCTGTAGTGCATATCCTAATAGATCTGGCTTAGGGTTCACTTCAGTCTGCGAAGAAATAACAATTTATACCAGAGGTGAAAATAACAGCAAGCTACAAAGTTTTGCTATTACCTTGGGCCAAAGATTTCAATCTAACAAAATGGTTGGGTTCTCTCCTAACCATTCCCTGGCAGAACCCCTGGAAGAAAATTCATAAAGACAGGAGAGTTGTTGGAGCCATTAATCACAGCTTGGTTCCAAACCAATGCAGTTCCTGTCTTGCCTTCCGCTATAGGCATTCTCTTGCACTTTGTCATACATTTTTACTTGCTCTTTAGGACTACCTCACCCTCATACTCCCTTACATGTCCTATTTGCTGAATCGCTAATTTATTTTGAAGTGCATGGGGTATGAGGTAGAGCATATAGGTCCTAGTGCCAGTGCCAAGTAGAATAGTATGTAGGGAATCTACCTCCATTTGTACACAAATCCCAGCCTTTTCAAACAAAGCACAGGTGTGCAGGCCCCTTTATTGTTGGGTCAAGAGAACAATTACAGGAAATGGCTTCCATTGAAGGGTACTAATCACCTAATCTACAGTATCACTTATGTGGAGCTTTTACCCCTGTTGTGCCTGTGGGATAGCAGCTCTCATTTGTAAATGGTTCCTTTGCACAGATTTTATGCTTAAATTTACATTAAATTGGCTGTAAAACGATATATATTTAGCAAAGGTTCCTCTCTTTAAAAGAAAAAATCATGGTGTAAAACAAATGAGTCAGGTTCAACCCCAGATGTGACATCATTTGTCACTCCCAGTCATATAGCCAATCACGTTAGAGCATGTGTGCAACACCAACTGAAATGGCTCAAAGGGAGAAAAGTCTGTCCAAAATGAGATGGGCCCTTTAACCTTTTCTTTAGTGTTTTTAATATTTTCATTAACTATTTGTTGAACTCAACACTGATACATGGATTATCTAGCTACGCACAGAACGTGTGCTCCAAACATAGGACCCTCCATATGGGAAACGTATAAAATAAACGCACACAACACTGTTAACCAACTGTAGGCGAGGGTGTACAACATTTCAACAAGTTCTCTTTGGGAGTTGGTATGCACTACAGTCCACAAAGCCAAGCATGGCAGCCGGACACCTGCTTGTTTGCTTGCTGACATTGTCTGAAGTGTACCCTGGCTTTAAGTGTCTCCTTGTCTCTGCCTCTCTCTCCAGGACTCCAGAGCAGTGCCCCAGTGTGGTGTCCCTCCTGTCAGAAAGCTACAACCCTCACGTGCGCTGTGGAGCTGCCATGGCACTGGGCATCTGTTGTGCCGGCACGGGCAATAAGGTCGGTCTGCCCTCTCCCGAAAATCTTCTTCCTTTATTGAACTACTTTGTGTTTCCAAATATTTTTTTTTTATCTTCCAGTTATCATTTTACACACTATCCAGCAACCTAAACCATATTAGTCGGTTCAGCCCAAAGCAACTGCTGTGTAAATTAAGTGGCTTTCTATTTTTGTGACTATGTAATGAAGCAGATACCTAGCTGGGCCTGCCATCTGTGTGTCAAGGCAAGTGTGCCGGTCAAAGGCAGATTGGGCCCAGAGGAAGCTCAGAGAGAGGTCCTTGCTGGTACTGGTCTTGCATGCCCCACGGGGCTTGAAATAAATGCTGTCCTAATCTACCATGGGCGATGGAACATGATTCTGAGGGAGGGAAGTGATGAATTGTCTCGCTGCTTATGGTACTATTTTAAAGTCATGACCGGCCACTCAAACCCTGCCTTGCCCACAGATTGTCATGGCTCTGCTACAGTTGGCTTGGTCACAAAAGTAATAGGGGTTAGTGTAGCGAGTAGAGAGACTATCCTTCAACCAAATGACTCTAGCTTAAGCCTCCATGACGGCAAGAATTTGGCTTACAGAAGTGTCTTTGACAACCCTCTGGCTCCCCAGCAGTTACAATGTTGCTGTTGTGTGCCTCACCTTCCTGCAGGAGGGTGCAAATAAATATTTGGTTACACATGCATTATTTACGTATATGTTTAATGAGCTTTCTTAGTGATGGTTTTGATTCTCTCTTGTCAAATCAAGAAATCAATATACCCCCCCCTGCAGTAATTATTCATTGATGTGCTGTACAGGACGAAAAGGCCAGTGCATCACAATATCGAGATGACGTAGGTCACAAACGGGTTCCTCTGGGTCAATCAAATGAAATTAATTGGTGAAGCATCAGAAGGTGAAGTCTTTTACAATTTATAGCTTTTATCCAGAGCGACTAACAATTACACGGTGCTATTACATGGAGCAGATAGGTGTTAGGCATCTTGATGATATCGTTTTAAACAAGATATCGTTTTACTAACCGAGCAACATTAAGCTCCACTGCACAGAGGAGATGACGAGATAAATTGGAATAATTGTGGGAAAATGATTGTTGAGATCAGCTGGTTTTGTGGTCCCGTCATCAAGGCTTGTCTTGAGAGGTGGAGTCAGAAGACAAAGGGAGTGCAAGTCGTAACAATGCGAGTTGATCCCTCTCAGGTGGCTTGGCCCACACCACGTTATGGCTCATTACACCCTGGCCTGGGCCTTGGCATACAAGAGGTATAATGTTGAAGACAATTCCAGGCCGAGCCAAGTTTGTGGGGAACCGGGTTGGGCTCAAAAGGCCCACAACTTAGTTTTCTCCAGACCCAGCACATTATCGCCTTGGTCACAAGCACATTGGCCCCTTCAGGGAGAGTAATGATGTTATGGCAGGTAAAGTGGGTCAACTATTAATGATCATCATTTATACACCTAAGGCTTTGGATAGTTTTATGGTGCTCCTGTTCTAGTCTGTGCTAAAAAACTGCAGAGGAAAATATGTTCACCAAAAATTAACAGCCGCGTGAAGCCCTCGAATAACCATAAATCAGGACGCTGTGATTTAGTTTTTACAAATGCATATTAAAATGGAAAATGTGGCGGGGTTATGCGTGTTCCACCCTGCTCCATGTGTTTATGGAACGTTCTAGCCAACTGTTTAAAGATGAGAATAAAAGCTAGCGCAAGTACAAGCTTTTACAAATCAAATATCATACACAAAGTAAGAACGTCTAGAGGAGTTTGTGCTTCAACCTGCTCTACTGATTGGGCCTGACAGTAAATACCCTCTGCTGAAACCCCCAACAACCAATCAGGGACCAGGATGTGGTCGCTAGCATGGATTCAATGCTTAGCTATATCATCCTGGTACTCGCTGCCTCGGCCAGCTAAGCTGAAAGCACTGTCGAACAGTTTATTTTTCCTCCCGTTTCGCAGAACTAGTTTGTTTCTCTTTCATTCAGTTGAGCGGATGCCTCCCTGCGTGAGTCTGCCAGTGTGGGTTACATTCATTAGTGGCTCCAGTGAAGAAATTATGGGTTGAGGAGCAAGTTCTCACCTCATTCACAACAACCATGGGAGAAAACGGAAGGAGACTGCATTGAAAGACCATACCTCACATTAAACTAAACCAAACAGGACAGCCAGAGTATGGTGCCATTCCTAAAGCCCTCTTAGTGTACTGGCTGAGCATGACTCTTAAATTCCTTTCTGATAAACCTTTGTCCAACTGATGACCTAATGAGTTTTGTTTTACTTTCCAATGTATAAACTGTATCTGTGTGCCATCAAGTGAGCTTTCGGGATACCTCTTCCTGGTATAGCATCTGAGATAAAGATCTGATGTAAGTGCAGGCCCCCTATCCTTTATTTGCTGACATCTTGTCCTAATGTTACACCACTAACCGATCTTCATTGGAATTTCATTCGCTTTGTGGCTAGGCTGACCTCCTACGCCAGCGTTTCAACCCTAATACTCTCTCCAGTCTAAACAGTGTGAAGAGGACTGTGAGTCTGGGGGAGTGCTCCCTTTATCACCTAAAGGAGATCAGCCTTTATTTTCAAATGCCATAGAGGGGTTGTGTGAATTCACACTGAACGTGGCAGTATGGTGTACTGTATGTCCATTTTACTTGTTAAATAACTCCTTTGTGTGCGTGAGTGCATTATAGCTAAGTATGCTACAGCATTCTTTAATGTATACCAACGACCATGTAGTATGTAGGCTGCAATTACCTATGTTTTATTGTAGTGTTTGGGAGGAGTTGTTTTGTTGTTACCTACCCAGGGACTACTAAAATTAGCTTTGAGTAAACTGGTACATTTGTGCATTGTCCCTGTAAACTTAAACTGACATAACGGTAGCGAAAGAAAGTGCTAGGGATTATTTCTTTCTTCTTTAATAATATGATTCGTCGCTCTCTCCACAGGAGGCCATCAACCTTCTGGAGCCCATGACCAATGACCCAGTAAACTATGTGAGGCAAGGTGCCCTCATCGCCTCCGCCCTCATCATGATCCAGCAGACTGAAGTCACCTGTCCAAAGGTGAGCAAGCATGCTCCGATATGTAGCTGATGTACACAGCACTGGGCCAGTTGATCCTCAGAGTTGGTCACATTAAACCTATAAAGCGCCACAGGGATTGCGCTAGTCTGAACTCGAAGGGGGAAACTTCTCCGCTGAGCTTCAGAACGGTGACTCTTGGAAAGGGTGCCACACTGCCACACACTCTGAAGGGACAAAAGGTAGATGAGGCAGAAGGTGGAGATGGTAGGATCCACATAGAGTGGAATGAGAAAAAGATGGTGTAAAGTTGAACAGACTGCATCAACAAGGAAGGTGTAACTAAATACAAGCTCACACTTTGTCAGAGCTGTTTAAGAACTGCCAGACACGCTATTAGTGACGCCTCATCGGCACAGCAGCGGCCCTTTGAGCTCAGGGTGGGGTGCACGATTATGCAAGAGTACTGGGAGTTATCGCACCCGTGCCTGTGTTTATTCCCAAACCCCAGTCGGTGTAGTTTCCAGCCCTGCCTGCTTACTTGCACACGACAGTTAAAGGTTAATGTTAATGGGAATGGTATGGGAGCAGAGCCTAGCAAGAAATCTGAACTTGTATCCCTCATATCCCGTAGGACAAATTGCTTTGTCCTACGGGATATGAGGGCTAAAGTTAATAACAAACCCATCTCACCTGACATAGTTTATTTCGTCGTTCTTGTACAACTACCCCATGTCATATTCAAAGACTTAAGACATGTTATTCAGTACCAGTGTGTATGGCGCACAATAATCCTATGTGCTTATTTATGTGCCATACCATTTCCTGCCTGCCACCTGGGGTTTTTTGGGGTGCGGGGTGTTTGCAGGGAATGCATTGTCAGCATTCTCACGTGCAACATGGAATGTATTAACTTGTCTTCAGGACATGGTAATTATTTCCCATAAAGCAGAGCATATTGGTGAGGTCTGCTACACCCACTACCCAGTGTAGCTTCCCCAGATGTACCAGGGAACAACTTCTAATTCTCCTCAGAACCGTTCCATAATAGATATTGTTGGTTCACACTGGTGTTTGGGTAGTTAAAGCAAAACAAGGCGGATGTACGTTGGTCACGAGAGTGCGTTTGCTTTCAAAGGCCAGTCTCACATGTAGTCTCCTTCTCTCTTCAGGTGAACCAGTTCAGGCAGCTGTACTCCAAGGTGATCAATGACAAGCACGACGACGTCATGGCCAAGTTTGGTGCCATCCTGGCCCAGGGCATCCTGGACGCAGGTCAGTTGATGGCAATACAAGCAGAAAGGATGCAGGGTATTTGGGCACTAATGGTTTCAGCTTGAAACCCCACAACAGTCCTCACTCCTTAGCTATTAAACTGTGTATATCCTTCTCACTAGGGCTGGGTATTGGCAAGGACCTCACAATACAATACATATCGCGATACCTGGGTCACGATACGATGCGTATCGCAATACATTGCGATATGCTACATATTGCGATACATTGCAATAATCGACATGAACATTTTAAAATGGAGCTGTGTACCATCTGGGTAGTCGAATATGTACATCCCATTATACTGATAACTGAGCTGACAAATTGAGTGAAAACTATTTCCAATTTATTAGAAAAATATTTGCATTACACATTGTTTTAAATCCGTTTAAAACATGAATAATGTTTCCTAGATAGATAGATCTCTCTCTCTCTCCTCTTATATTTTTCGTGTGATTAATGATACGTGTGATTAATAATCCATCAAAAAGATGGATACAGTATCGTGGAATAAAATATCGCGAAACTCTGCTGTACTTGTCACACACATGTGTGTGTGGGCACACAAGGAAACGCATTCCCTTTTGAATATGTGAAGTTAGGGGTTTAGGTCTTTAAATATCGACACATAAAGTGGCCTTAGGCTTGACCACGTGCAGCACTCTATCCAGCTGACCACCCATGGATGGCGTGTCTCTGGACCAGATCATGGGACGGTGCACTGGTGCCTGGTGGCCCTGCTCCGCTCCCTCCACATGGCTGGGTCAGCATCCCCCCAGTGGTGTCTAGGAGCGTGCGCTGTGTTAGTGTGTCTAGGAGAGTGCGCTGTGGTTGGTGTGTTGGTGTGTCTAGGAGCGCTAGAGAGTGTGGTTTCTAGCGCTCCCAGGGTGCTGCACATAACCACATTGGGAAACACACACACAGACACACACGCATGCATGTCCTAAGAGAAATGTGCACACGTGTATGCATACTCCATATGCAGACGGGGGCACAAAGCCATTCTCTAGCGCCAACACATGGGCCTGTGTGCTACACTAGGAAGAAATCCACAATACTTTCTTGTATGTTTACACACTGCTGTCAAAATCTACCATCAGCTGCTGCTGTAAAGTAATTTAAGTAGAGCCTAGCGTGTGGGGGTGGGGGGGGGGGGGGTGGTCTGGTTCCATACTACTTTGGGCAGGTTGGGGACAAACCCTGAGATCTAATTCAAGCACCCCGCCATACGAATCAGCAAGCCACCCACTAACTGTCCTGTTAGGATGACAACACCCACCCCACACATCCACTACAAGTACAGAGACACGGCACACACACTTTCTCGCGTGAGACGTCCAGACAAGATCTGACCATCGGGTCATTAAGTATGGTGCAGACTCCTTTCCTCCTGTCTGTCAACCACCAGCGCTCCCTCACAGGCCTGCAGTATGTTTTGGGCACGGGCCCAGTGTCTAAACCACATTTAGACAGCTAACCTGCCCACCTCTTTGAACGTCAGACCTGACCGTGACTGTGTGGTTAGAATGGGATGGTTTGAGTATAAGGGAAAAAGCGTAAAAAAATAACCAAAGTATTCTAAGGTGTAGGGGTAATTGTATTAATGTGACAGGCGGAAGCCATTACTGCTCGGTTTCAGATTCTGACCCAAAGGACCCGCTCTGTGTCTTTGTACCTCTATTGCACACTTGGTTGCTCTCTCAGGCTCTACCTTTTTTTTACTCGACGGCAGACATGGTTTATTTTTTCTTTTCCCATTATGTGATTGTTTTCTGTTTGCACATGGTCAAGGCCGTTCATGTAGCTTGGATATGTTGTTATTTTTATTCTTCACTGGTTTCTCTGCTGCCTTTCTGTTTTGTGCTCTGGTACTACTTGGGTTTAAATACCACAACAAGCAGCTCATTTGTTGATGTAGTCATGTAATCCCTTGTAGGGATCACCACAGAACCCCCCAGCTTCCCTGGTATGAAATTGTCCTGCTGAAATATAAGTAGGAAAAAACAGGGAGGATAGTCCGCCTCCCCTCGTGGGCTCTCAAGAGACTAAAGAGACTTCTAAGCACCTTGTTGTGATAAGTGATTTGTCTGCTTGCTGAGTTCTGCCATTGCCGCTGTACATAGCTGAACTGTGGGGGTCGAGGGCCATTTACTAACTGGACATGAGCCAATGAGCATGGTGAAGCTCCTCAATAGTGCAGACAGCCTGTCCAATATACTCTTGTTGTGTGCTTTACAGTTGCATTTTCAACAGAAGACGTCACGTTTGTTAGATTTTTATTTATTTATTTATTTTTGAGTGGAAAAGACAATTTGTATTTTCTATCGAGCGCAGATTCGAATACATCTGTCTTTCTTTGGATTAATTATGAGATCAGATGTTTTATACAAAGAATCAGAAAAAACTTTATGTATTATTACAAGGCAAATGTTTTATAAATGAACCAGTTACATATGCAGCTCCAAGATAAAAAGCATTAGGCTATAGTTTGCATTCACGTTTGCTTCAAGAGTTACCTGCATAGCTGAAATACATTATGGGGTGTGGTTGGTTTATTTTTAGTTAAATGATGTGCTAATATACACACACATGCCTTCAATACACCATATACACTCTTCAACATGCAAATGTATGGTTCGTTGGAGTTGAGACACCCACAGGTCACAACTCCCTCTTTCAGGTCTGTGTCTGCTGCTTGCAACTCGGTGGGTTCCAGCCTTAAATGTTGCTTAGAAGGCTGAGATCAAGCTTGAACTGAGCTTCACTAGGACTACGTTCCCTTCAGTGAGCTCAGAAAGGAGGAGAGCCCTCGGAAAAACAGGAAACTCCATGATTTAATACCTATTGTCTGGACTGATTTGAGTTTGGAAGCTTTTCTCTTGGGCTGTCACATTTTGCTGTTGAACCCAAGGGACTGGTGGGTAACAACTCCTTAGTAACACAATGTTTTCAACAGTTTATTTTTATTTTATTATAGAAATCAGAGATTGACTCCAGTTAGGAGCTTTCCTCCCACTCCCTCTGTCCAGCCCTAACCGCATCCTCCCGACCTTAGCTGCCTCAAAGACAAAGAGAGGTCGTCCTCTGTATTGTATTGGACTGATCTTACGCCAGTCATCGCCTTCCACCCGTCAGAAATACACAAATTGACTGTACAGATGCATGACATCACTCATGTAATGGACTCTTTTATCCAAAGCATGTTGCCTGTTTTTGCACACACTTGTACAGTGAAGAATAGGCTTGCTTGTTAACCTGTCGTAAACAATCCTTGACAACCAGTTCTTGTACATACAGTATCAAGGCTCCCTTTACATCTAACCATTGAGATGCCCGTACGGTAATAACATGTGAACCGTCAAATCATGTGATAGTATTGATTTACTAATTTGGCATTACAATCTTACATAATGGCTCAATTAAAATACCGGTAGCTGAGGACACTAGATTGATGGTTTTGAAGGGTCATAGGCCTGCTCAGTTCTCCCTATAATGAAAATCCTGGCCTGAAATAAAGAAAAGCCTGACAGATGTTTGGGTGTTCCGCTTGGTCGCTACCCATGTTCACTTCCCAGTCATTCATCCTGTGACGCCCTGTCCCAATTAATTTAGGTTAGTGTCCATCTAGCTATTGTGTACTGGGATGAGAGGAGGATTAGAGGGCAACAAGGTGATGTATTAACGAGACTGGAAGGCCCAGGTTCAAGCCCTCATGTTGCCTTTATCTCCTCTGCTTAAGTGTCCTTGAACACGACACAAAACCCCAGCCAGAATCCCTGTTGCACATGGACAATGCATGGTGTATGTGCACGCATGTGTTTTTTTTTGCTTTTAATGTATTTGCTAAGAAAAAGGGTCAACTGTAATCTGTTTAGCGGTGCCATTGTTTGACAGTGGATGTGACTTGTTGCTAGCTAGAGTGCTACACTTGTCAAGTAGTGTTTGCACACACTTGGTGTTTATCAACCACTATCCAAATGTTTTAGTTCAGTGTGTTTTTTGTGCAATCTGCAACCTCTAGCTGGCATGCACTATATAGGGGCTATTATCACTTACGGTGAATGTGTCTGTGTATTGCTCTCTAAAATGATATATAATATGAGTATTCCTCAGTAGCACTGTTTACTCTTTATTCTTTGGAGATTCTTTTATTTCCAGGCAACAACATAAGAATGTAAAACAAATAAAGTAATGTTCAATGAAAATATTTAGAAATTCAAGCCTATTTAAAAAAAAAAAGAAAAAAAAAGAAAAAACTTTTTATGGTTTTCATTTGAGAATAGGAAATCAAATATTCCCTAAAGATTGCAACCCCTAAACCTTCTCTCTCTCTGTGTGTGCAGGTGGGCGTAATGTGACCATCTCCCTGCAGTCCAGGACAGGCCACACCCACATGCCCTCAGTGGTGGGTCTGCTGGTCTTCACCCAATTCTGGTTCTGGTTCCCGCTCTCCCACTTCCTGTCGCTGGCCTTCACACCCACGGCCATCATTTGCCTTAACAAGGACCTTAAGGTAGTGTGTGTGTGTCCAATAGCAATTCCACAAAACAAGCTGGAAAGTGCGGGGGAAAACAATTTTATATATATAACTATTTAATAAAAAGTATTTTATAAAAGTATACAAATGAACCACATATTTAATGAGCATGTAAACCTAATGCCATTTAAGCCCCACAGCTGTGATGCAGCCTGTGTGAGCTATGTAGTGATTTCTAAATGAAAACTCTCATGTGCTGCCCCATTTCTGTGTCCTTGTTCAGATGCCCAAAGTGCAGTACCGCTCCAACTGTAAGCCCTCCACCTTCGCCTACCCACCTGCTCTTGAGGTCCCCAAAGAAAAAGAAAAGGAGAAGGTGAGAGACCTGGATGTGTTTACTTCCAACTGTTTTATTACGGATGAAGATTTTACAAAAAGGGATTGTTTTTTGGGAAAATTTCTTGTTATCACATGTGTTTGACATGGACGTTTATGCAACAAAGCAATGGAAATTAATTGTCAAAAGAAAGCATTGTAGTGTAGAAATATATGTGCCGTTAAAATACATTCTCTTTAATCACAGTCGTCTTGTCTAAAACAAGATGCATAATGGAAATCGAGCGGTAGCACTTATAGATAAAATACGACATTTTGTCCCACTGTGTACAGGTATAGAGTGCCCCCCAAAACACGAAAGTCGCCCCGATTTGCTACTACAAACTTACTTGCTTTGTTTGAAAACGGTTTGAAAACTGTGCAGGCGGGGATGGGGGAATTTCAGGGAGGGTGAGGGAGCTTGTTTTCAGGTGAGGGAGGGGTTGTTTGCATCCTCGTGTTTGAAACCAAAACAGCGTTGTTTTGGCCGCAAGCAATGTATTAAAAAAAATTTAAAATACAAATTTTAAGCAGGAAAGCTGGTGCCAATGTCCTCTCTATTTGTGTTCTAGGTATCCACGGCTGTTCTCTCTATCACTGCCAAAGCCAAGAAGAAGGAGAAGGAGAAGAAGGAAAAGGAAGAGGAGAAGATGGAAGTGGTGAGTTGGGGATAGGGAGCGTGGTGATGACCTAATAACACAGGAGGACATGTAAATGTTGAGGGAATAGACACTACAAGGCTGCATAAACCAACATTAAAATGATAATAAACTCACTTCTAAGCACATGCACCCACACATGTATTTGCACTTTCTCCCACACACTCCCTCTCATATCCACCTTTACTCACAATTCACACAGCCAGTGTAGAATAGTGCCAGAAGTTGATGATGTTGTGTGAGCCTAATGCATGTCAAAACTCTCTATAATTACTTAGATTACCTGGCAAATAAATAGCCTTGTTTATAGAACTACTACTGTAGAACTACGGCCGAATCACAGCCAAAAAATGGTTGCTTATGCAAACCAACGGAAGAAACGACATTGTATAGAAAACTCTAACATGAAAAGATGGTGCCATTGTGTGAATGTGCCGGGTGTCAAAACCAGAACAGCTTTTGTAAATGTTGCCCGTGCTTACTGTTGCAGGAGGTCCAGGAGACAGACAAGGAGAAGAAGGATGAGGAGAAAGATAAAGAGAAGGAGAAGGAAAAGGAGAAGGAGAAGGAGAAGAAGAAGGAGCCAGAGCCAAGCTTCCAGCTGCTGGAGAACCCAGCCCGAGTGATGCCAGCCCAGCTCAAAGTCCTCATCATGCCAGAGAGCTGCCGCTACCAGCCCTTCAAACCGGTAGCCATTCCTTACTGGCCATCGGACTGTCAGCCTGTCTCTCTCTGCCTGTCCTTGATTATCTCTCCCTCTCTGTCTGCCTGTCTCTAGATTCCAGCTTGGTTTTTAAGTGAGATCTCTCTATGTGATCTTTTGTCTTCTAGTACTAGAATATCTACACATAATGTATAAGGTGCTTTCGGACTAAACAGTTCTAGGGGCTCAGTTCTAGGGACTACCCACTGGGGGGCTTCCCCGAAAACTACACACATTCAAGGGCATTGGCACCGCCAGTAGGAACACTGAAGTACCGTATGCCGGTTGACGGTTGGTATGGTGACGTCAATTGTTGAGAGGAAATGTTTATATTTTGTTTAGACTTGTCAAAATCTCTTTTGAATTTCCTCCATAGAGGTTTAATATAGCCTGGACATGAGTGTTGGTCTCTTTGTCTGGAGTTTTTTTTCCACTTTAAAACGCTGTTTACACGGCTAGCACATTTTTTTTTATTGTAGTTGCAAGTGCTTCATTCGACTCATGGTTCCTATTGCGCGGGGGGGGTACCTACCCTGAAGTAGGTACCCCTCAAAAGGTAGTCCCTCAAAATGGCGTTCTAAGAACTGTGATTGTCCTCAGTTCCTGCAGTGCTGACACACCAAAAAGGAGGTACTTCCTCCAACAGTTCTGAGAAGAACTATGAAAAAGTTCCTCCAGTCCGAAAGCACCTATAGATACTACATAGATGCACCCTTTTAATGAGTGCTTTTAGAAAATGTTTGTTTTTTGAGCCAATCAGTTTTATGCTGCTTTGATGCTTTTAAGATAGTGAATAAAGTAGTCTAAATTAAACAGAAGACCTTCTACCTTCTTTCGACATCCTTCTGCCTTTCTGTCTGTCTGTCCTGCTGTCTGCTTGCTCAGGCAGCAGGTGCGGCTTTGTGGATGTATGGTTAATCCATGAGCGTGTGTCCAACACTGACGTGCCAGGTCTAAACATCTGTGCAGCTTGTTCCGCCGCCTTAATGCATCCATTGAACTGCTGCATGCCACTGTGTCTTACCTGCTGCTGCCCACTCATGCTACCGGTGTCTGCTCCCTGTCTGTCACCAGCTGCACACGGGCGGTATCATCATCATGAAGGACACCAGTGAGGAGGAGGAGGAGCTAGTGGAGCCGGTCTCCGCCCATGGGCCCAAGATCGAGGAGGAGGAGCAGGAACCAGAACCCCCTGAGCCCTTTGAGTACATCGACGAGTGACGCATCATCAGTGCTGAGGTGCTACTACCAACTGTCGTACATTAAGTACTGTGGTCGCTTTGTCTGTTGGCAAGCGTTTTCAACGTGCCATACATAATTGTCAACAACACAAACTGTGCGCCACCCTGCCCAGACACACATGGCTCTGAACAGCTTTAGTTTGCACCAGGTCCCATACCACTTTCCAATACAGCTAGCTACCAGTGACTGGTCTGCATCATTCCTGCTCGTACGAGGTTACTGTCCCAGCAACAGTGGAGAGAGAACTGTCCTTTCATTCACAGTCAACGATTTATCCACCCAAGGCAACAGGCATGGTACAATATGTGGACTGAGGGATTTTCAAAGTAAAGTGCTAGCTACATGTCGGCGTTACATCAGTTCAGAATATTAGCCATGTGCTATTTGTGTGAATGCAGCGTTGGTGAGTCACTACAAGGCTTCTAGCCTTCAGGCATTGTGTAATACCCAGCTCTCTCATGCAGCTTCAGATGACAACAGTTGATATGATATAATGCTGTTGCCAACCTTAGCCTGGTTTCACCCATCCCTTTCATAGGAATGTAAGCAGGCATACCATCTTGCTGCACTTGCACATGGAGATGAATGCTTAATGATTCCTGGCCCACAGTTGTTTGTCTTGAGTTGGCTGGGAGCTACCTCCCATGTAGGCACCCACTGTTAAGTGTGATGAGACCGATGAGGTGTGGGCAACCAAAACGGAGCTTGTTTACATAGTTAGTCATTCCTTTATGAGGTTCAAGTGGTTCAAATTGAGACGCTTGTTGTGAAGCTCGTTTCTCGTGTCGGGGCTGTATGCACTTGTAGCTTGTTTTGCTGAAGGTGGCAGGTCTGCCTAGTAGCTTGTGACCTTCTCATTGTAAGACCAATGTTTTCATTCCCCTCATCAGTCATGGGTCAAATATAATTGGCCTCGAGCTAGACACTAAACTTAGTCACTGTCCATTTAGCCACACAGAAAATATAACGCTCACATCTCCCTCAGAGAGGGACAGACACTGCTATTAATATAACGTCAAGTACACCACACTAAATTAGCTCTCATGCTTTAATTACATTAAATTTAATGCACATTAGCTTGGATGGGAAACAGACGATCAATTCTAACCAATCTGTCCTCTTCCACAGGTGGCATTCCCAGGCTTCAGAAACAAGATCCCAGCATGTTATGTTGTCTCTCCTCCATACATCCTTCTGTTCATTCACCTCCCTCCCTCCCTCCCTCCATCCCCTCCTCTTTTACTTGTTCCTTCCCCGACCTGGCCCCTCCTCGGGCAGACGGGGAACGTTTTACATTCTCTTGCTACAATGGTCTAATTTACTGTCACTAAAATAAAATGGTATCTATATTGGAGACTATGCTGTGTTTATTTGAGTTGCATTATTCCCACGTTTTTGTGTGTGTGTACAGTACAGACTGGTTCATGTTTAGTAAAGCTGTTTGCTCCAGCCCGCCTGGCGAAACCACTGTGGACTATGGAAGTCTGCCTGTATTAGGACAAATCTGTGTCCCTGCCAAATACACCGTCCACTACTTCCAGCACTTCTCTGTGGCAGTCACTATATATTGTTAGTATATTGAAAGAGTTTAGCAGCTCTCTTTTTAGGACTGTTTGCCTTTAATCCTTGCTGTACGCTGTGCTCTTGAGAGTGTAACAGTGATGAATAGAAATCTTCTCATCTTTTTAGATCTACAAATGAGAGTTTAGAATGGGGTATATCACATTTATCAGGGAATCATTTTGATCTTGCGTTTCTCTTGGAACATGTCTTAATTTCCCATGGTGCTTTTATTCTCTAAACTTATATTTTAGATAAACTGTATGTATTAATAAAAATCTATATTTAACATGTATGTAGGCCTATGTTATAGATACCAGCTGTTCTGTATTTTCTTCTAAAGCAGTGCAGTCATGAAGTGCTGACATCTTTTTTTTTTTTTTAAATTCCCCCTTTTTTGTAAACATCTGAATCTGAGAGCAGGTATGTTGGCTTGAGTGAGAGATCTGAGATCCTAACATCCAGTCCCGAAATGAGGGAGTTGGCAGAGAATGTCCATTATAAGTGACTTAAATCCATCCATAGATGAATGCCAATGGATTTATTACATTTTCTTGTGAAGCTTTACGTTATTTTTCCTTATTGGGTAAATTCATCTTTTTATGGGGGAAGAAATGTTTTTGTTAAGCTCACTAGAATGTCACATTTCATTTTGTATCCATAAAACGCAGCATCATATTGCCCATCAGAAAATATAAAATGACTTGTATCCAGTTTTTTCCAATCAATGAAATGTTAATTTTGGAGAAATGTTGCAATAATCTTGCATTTTGGACACATTTTGGGAATCAACATTCCCAAATGTTTCCTCATATTTGGCCGGACCGTCTGGGAATGTGATTTTGGAGAAGGCTTCCACTGTACTGATAAGCATTTAGGTTTGCCTTAAAGACACAGTCCATCATCATTCAGCACATGGAATCTGCATATTCGACCCAGTGAGGGAGGCTGAAGCTGTTGATGTGGAGCAGGGACCTGGACACAGTGGGCGGAGGTCTGATTGGACACATTCTTACAGACTTTCCCTTTGTGCTGTGGGGATGGAGCTTACCTTTTTATGAAAGGATTTTTGGTTTCCTGTTGATTTGCGGGGGAACAACGATGAGGGCCTGGAATATCTGTTTCCGTTTATAGCCGCATCTCATAGATTCCAATACTCGTCAGTTGTCTATTTAAGATGTGTCCGTGATTGCCAACCAGCAGACTTCCTCTTCCCCGGGTTAGGTTAACAATTTTCCAGAGTGAATAACATTTAGTGACCAGGTGTCGGGGGAGATGTCTGCTTCGTTACACTTCACATTGAACACACATTGGCTGTTTTGAGAGCTGACCGCTGGACCTTATGGGGTGGTTTCTCTAACGGCAGCCCCCGAAAGCTCCTTGTGCTTTTTAGGAAGTGTGAGCAAAAACTGACAGCTTGTAATGGCTGCTAGAAACACGGCAGCACCATACAAGGCAAAGGATCCTTTAGCCATGTCCAGTGAGCAGGTCTAGCTATAGACTCTGGAGAGTTACAGGCTGGCAGTAGACCGTCGCCTTGAACGTCTGTCAGTGAACTGACAAGTTGGAGGCATGGGGAGGGACTGGGGGCATAATGGAGGGATGATAGGCAGGCAGTAAGCATGACTTCGGTCGTATAGTCACGTCTGTAAAAGAAGTAGTGGTGAGTAAGCTCCGACGACAGAATCACGGTTCAATAGCATTGTACATTCTGTTAAAGCAAACAAGCAGGCCCCCCAGGCGGCCAATGGCCAGCGCAGGCGTCTCAAGACGGGCGAGGGAGTAGTTATGTGGCCAAGGGTAATGGCCTTTGAGAATGACTCATAGGTTAGCGAGTGATGTGCCGATGGTCCTTGATGAAGCCCAGAACAGACTGTTTTGACTCCGCTGGATGGAAGGTCAGATCAGAAGGCAGGGTATTGTCGATGTTGGCCCAAGTGACTTCATAAGGTTCTGCTATCGCTGAGCCTGGAGATAGAGGACCTCCCACAACTAAACAAATTCAAGGGGACTGTTTTGGAATGAGGATTTATTTTTACAGCTGTTTTTGTCCACATAGGCTGCTAATAATTTTTCTTCAGCGGTAACCGTGAACCTAAAGCGGTAAATTTGTATGTTTAGCAAAGCCTCTGCATTGTAAGTGTTGCAAAAAAGGATTGTTTCTGCGTTTTATCGAATCACTGTAAATGCAGTGTGTTTGACTGTTCTCATGCAAGGTAGCTTTATGATGTTTGGTTCGCTGAGATTATGTCTGATTGCGGTCATGCTCTGCAACACAAGCACCACCGGTAGTCTACACTTTCCCCTTTACTTGGACCGGTGGTTAAATTCTGCCCATCCACAGAAGCGGCCAAGTTTGGGGTTTAGGTCCTCCAATGGCACGATCACTCCAACAAGGCCAGAGTCAACAATGGCAATGTGTTGAAGAACAAGGTTGTATATAACCTCCACCGCCAGAGGCAGCCCCCACCATCTGTTCAAAGAGCACCAGCAAAGGCAGGTCTTCTCTTCAGTTCCTGTTGTATGCTTACCTGACCATGTGATTAGAGTTCAGACTCTACATTTTAAAAGTTTAATGATAGATACCTGCTCTCCCCAGAGTCCAGATATGACAACAGCTGTCAAAACAGGCTGAGGAGTTTTATAATTCTCTTTCTCGTTGCTGGTATATCCCAAAAGCAGCTGGGCTGAACATGTGTTCAGTCTACAAATCGCATTTGATCTACAAGAAACGCGTATCACCTGGTACTGTTCTTTAAGTGACGTCCAATCTCACTGCGGATATGCAGAATCTTTACACAGGATGAGGGCATCGCACTAAAGTCTTAAATCTAAATGTTCTCGTTCCGGTCCCCACACCTGGCTGAGGGTCGAGTTCAGCCCTCAACAGCTGGAGACCAGACCTGCTTTTAGCAGAGCTGGAGAAGTTGGGGCGACTCACTGGAAAGCCTGACCGCTGGCTGGCTGTGCACTGGGCTGTGGAAGGCAAGGCAGCTTTCCGGGAGCCCTCGCTCGCTAAAAGTTGTCTCCTAACAACAATAGAAAAAAGGGGGGAGTCTGCAGAAAGCCCTGCCCATTCTGGGAACCCAGAATACAGACATAAACTAAATACCAGAGCTGGAGTGGAGTATGAATAAGACCTACAATGGGCCAGGGGGGGTGGATGGTTCACCGCGTTACTACATGTTGTATTGCAGGATCCTCTGTTTCTTACTGTGCAGCTGAGGGTTTCGTGGTAAGTAGGAATGTAACACTATGCCTATTCATCCTGCCCATTCATCATCAGCATTTAGAAAGAACAGGCGTGCTGCTTGGATTCCACGTACAAGGCAGTTCCCAAACATGAAACCGAGCCTTTCTGTTCATTGTCAACTTCTGAGCATATGTCTTGATGCAGTTAGTTAGTGTGGTCCAGGCTCCATCATCCCTGGGTAAACATTACACTGCGAGGGTTAGAAGTTCCAATTCCTGTGTTGCTCAAAGGCTAAGTACTAACAGAGGGGTAGGGAAGTTCCATTCTCTTGTACCTCAAACCAGAATTGTATTAATACTGTTGAGGGCTTCATATCCCCGTGTTGCTTTAAGGCTACAGCTACATCACTAATACCACAGGGTTCTATTCCCTTTTTAGATCCATTTCTGGAGCCTGCCACTAACCACAGTTGCAGGGTTAATTCATGGTTGTGGTCCTGCTTGATGATGTTTACAACGCGAGTCTAGAAGGAGAAACAGCTGTATACTTTGAAGGCCATGCAGGACGCAACAGTCTTAGTATAGTAGGCCTACGATTTATTTCTCCACAGCTGTGTTATCTTGTTTAAAACATATAAAAAATAAAAGTTATTATTCAAGTGATTGTTTATTCCTTTCCTGTATGAAATTAAGTATTGGTGTATATTTTCCATTATAGCATCTAAACACAATAAAGGATTGAGATGTGTCATTCATTTTTTTTAATGCAGTTTTATGTTTAAGTTTCTCTGCAACATTATGATCATGTCATTGCTTGATACAAGTGACAGATTTAACTATAACTAATATAAATAAATGATGAGATAATTGTCCAATACTAGCCTACACTAAATGACTGAGTATGCTCTGTAGTTTAGTGCCTGTGGTGTTCTGCGGACACCCTTGGATGTCGCGGTCGGACAGCCACAGTTAATGGTGCTTGACCCTCTCAGCATTTGTGCACATCACGAATTTTATGGAGGAAATAGTCTCCAGCAGCGGTCCTCTGTTTCTCTGCAGGGGCATAGACCACAAATTTCCTGGCCAGTGTGAAGTCCCAGATCCTCTGCCAGGCGCAGTGGCTGGACAGGTTTGCTCCGATGCGTCGTCATTCTCTATTTGGACAGCATATTTTAATCATGCTAATCTGTATTTGTTCGCATATATCTTAAGTTTTTACAACACCTGTAATTTCCTTACAGACATTTTGCTGTTCCGGCGTCAGGTATCAATGAAATCTAATACAAAAAGACATAGGAACTGTATGCAATGAGTGCGATTATTTCTTGTAAATATGATATCTTTAATTAAGACTGGCCATTTAAAACAAACCTGCACTAAAATGATTTTTATTAAACGGCAGCCACTGAGAGGCTTTCAAATGTATCTCATGGAAAAGTAAAAAAAAACACTGGTCATAACAGATCAAAAGTTCAAGTGGCAAAACCCTCGAGTCCATTTCATTATAGATGGGTTTTCTTGTTTATATATTTACAGTATGGATGTGCCAAAAGATACGTAGTTAAACTATACCCTTGCTTTTCAATTTTAATAAAACGCAATGGCGGTCATGTTTTAATTTTCTTTTTAAATTTAATTTCTGCTCCATGTTAGGCTCAACTCAGTTTAAGCTCTTTGCTTGTATATAAGCTGTTAGCAATTATTTTTGAGGACTACATGGTATGTTGATATGTAATATGATATTTTAGGATAAAAGCATCTGCTAAACGCTGTAAATGTAAAAGCAGTACATTATTTCCAAATGAAAAAAACGCTATTGTCTAAAAGATGAATGTTCACAGACGTTAGCTTGCTCAGACTAAACACGTGTACTACACACGCACGGCCATAACTCAGTTTAAGTGGTGGGCACAGCATCTATGAAGTTTTTCTCTGGAACACTGGCAGAAATAAACAAGTCATTTTATTAAAAGAATTTGTTCTGTGTTAAGCGGAGACTGGAAGGAATAGAGTTGCACAAATGAGCCTGACACAGGCAGTAAACAGACATTTGAACTTGAATGAACTTCTCAAAATAACTTGAGTGGGAGAAAGAAAAAAAAAGCATATTTGAAAGTTTTTAGGTCTCTGAAAATCTATCTATAAAATGGTGTTTATACGACTTCCAGTTTTCACACTGTAAATTATCAATAAAACATAATATAAGCAAATTCAGGATCTTCCACCTTACCTCATTTCATAGTGAAGCAGTTTATCATTTTAAATACCATTTTGTGAATTATGGCACAGGCAGAGTCATCTTGGTTGGAACAGGGGTCAAATGTGTCCAGTCAGTCAAGTTCATATTGACAGATGTAATCCTTAATGATGATAATAGTGCTACGTGAGAAGAAGAGGTTGAAGAGACTAGCATAAAGCATCATTGCAATATAAAACCACCAACAAAGAATTATCTTCACTCCATAATATTTAGCATACTGTATGTATTTAAGTTTTCAGATGTTACAATTGCAATATACACATGAAATGGAATACATACTGGCAATATAAAATATGCTACAATAAAGACAAAAAAGCTAAAAAGAACAGCATTTACAAAAGCTTAATGAGTACCAGTACTTCATGCTATAGGTTCTATTCAAAAGCACCTGTACATAATTTACAAAAAGTTTTATATTTTGACAAAGTGTTGTATAGGTCAGGGCCTGAAAATAATTATTTTGATGATTCCACACATTTCCAGAATTCAAATTCCCAACCTGCACCTGGGAACTACGTGAAGCACAGCTACATACATGGACAGCCTTTAATTGACATTAGATAACTAATGTGTCAAAATATGGAGAGAAAAATCCCCCTGTGGAACATTTGTATAGTTAACTAAGCATAGATCACTTATAATCATAGTACAAGGGTTCTCAAACAACACAAACATCAATAACAGGTGCATTTCCAGTATCACTGGACACTGTTTCACCATGAAAACAGGTAAACATCAGTGGTGATTTTAGACAAAGGCATCTGTGCAAATTAAGTACAAAGCACATTTCCATGCATATGCCAAGTGGATGTTCATCTAAGAACTAGCTCATTAATAAGTCCACCCCCTTCAACAAAGAGAAGTTTGTTTGTACACACAATACATAGTGAGATACCTAGCAAAGTTCCATGACACCATTTGGCCCAAACTCTGTAGTTAATGGTAAAGTATTCTTTAGAGTTTCAATGGGTAAAAACAGGCAGTAAATTTGTTTCCTATTAAAAAAAATTTGGGTTCTCCAAATATTTATTTGGGGCATGGCAACACCGAAAGCAACAACCGAAAGTGAACATTATGTTACTCATGATTTAAATTAAAAAATAGTGATGTAAATATGGGTCTAAACAGGCAACAGACAGATTCAGACAACATTGATTATGCGACACAGCTGTCTGGAGTCATTTCACATTCATGTTTACCCTCTGGGAGTCTGAAAAATCTGTTTTTCACCTAAATTGTTTGGGATAAGGTTGACAAGGAACTTTGAAATGTATCCGTGTTTGAAATCAATTTACCTAAAGTCACTATGAAGGTGAATAGTTTATGACGTTCTTCCATTTTTTTGGTGAACTATTCTTTTAAGCACTTCAATACCTAAAACAAAAAGATCGTGCAGCATTCTGTTCAATAGTCAAAAGCTTTTTTATGATTCTCAAAACAGCTCAAATAAAAACCGACCTCATCCATGTCTATTAGCCTTTACATTTAAGGGAACTGTATAAATCAACTGTTGGATGTTGCAGTGATGGATAAAAGCAAACAATATCAAAAGCCTTGGAGGCATCTCTAGATTGAAATTGAGCTAAATATTTGAATTTTTTACATGATGAAGACTTTACCGTAGTACATCCTTATTGTTAAATAATTCCTTAATGTCCATTAAACATAAGTGAACTGCCTGTACTTTAAAATCGAGCCACAATTAAAAACTAATTACAATGCAACGAAGGGTAGATTGGCCCTTTGAGGATCTGGTGAAACTCCCGTGGCTATGATAAGCATGGTGCTACCTCGCCATGCTCCAGAGGTTTCTGGGCATTACTTGGGTGTTGCCTGGCTGTCCCAGTCGCGTTAGGGCCGCGGTGGATCGTATTGCTGGTAGCGGTTCAACTTTTCAGGGTCATTGGAGGCCATTTGAGTGAAGTCCTGGAAAATGTCCTGGTACGTTTCATCCCCTACAAAGAAGAGAAGCAAACTGGGTGTAAATAAAGCCAACAAGCTCTAAAATGATAACCAGACATGAGGAGAGTGCTGCTGCGATTCTTCCTATAATATTGCGTAGCAGTGGCATTACATAGATGTAGATTAAGATTATGGCATTTTAAAAGTACCCTGGAGTTGAGAATAATATTTTACAAATGTTTAGCAAGCCCCATCACAGTGAGTTTACAAAAGATCAACTACATAACAGCTGCTTGGACATCAGCCTCTTGCACAAGGACACATCACCAGTGCACACACTTAAGTAAAACTTTCTATTGATTACCAATTTAGTAAAGGCAGCAAGTAGACTCCAGAGTTAACAGTGAGAACCATTTAGAACAAGAATAGAATAGAGAAGTCAGCCATACCTGACAGAACGTTGGCTTGGCTCGATGGAAACAAGAGGTATAGGAAAGTACAGATGAAGAAAGAAAGAAAGTAGGATGAGTGAAGAGGAAATCGTTTGACGACAAGAGGCAGGGAGATTGTCGTTACCGTGGTGATTGAGCAAGAAAAAAAGACAAACCCACAAAGATTAGTTTTTGTTAACAACTGTATTGTGATTAAAGTGCAGGGTTTTATGTACAAAAATACAGTTGCATGTTAACTCAGCACCCAAAGAAACAAGTGAACAGAAAGGCACATACTCTGGGGAGGAGAGTGACAAAAGAAACAACAGAATCAAGAGAAAGTGACATTACAAAGAGAGGGATGAATCAGAGCAAAAAACAACGTGTTATAAAATAGCTTGTTGTTCTCAACCTGTCTCAACCAGCCACCTCCTTTGCACAACTCTCCTCACATAGTAAATAGAAAACCTGCAAATTTGAAAATGATGGACTCCCAGCCGGAAGGACGTGAGTTCGAGCCCCAGAGTTGGCCTAGCTGTAAGCATCCTTGAGCAAGATACCTAACCCCTATCTGCTCCATGTAATAGCAGCATGTAACTGTAAGTCGCTTTGGATAAAAGCGTCTGCTAAATGACCTAATTGTAATTGTAATCGTAGGCTGTTTTAAATATTTAGCACTTCCCAAGAAACCACCATGCATCTCAAATAATAAACATGATAATTGAAGCTTCTTTTTTTTCTTTTTAGAAATATAGTTTGCATAAACCCTCACGACCCTCTTGACAGTTTCTACATTTCATAGCCTTAATCAGGTAAAACACCTTAGAGGAAGAAGCTGTCATTTTAAAAAGGGGAAGAGAGGCATTGATTGCAAGGATGAGGCTGGTTATTTCTCACTTTTGTTGTTGTTGTTTTTTTAACCACAGAATGGCCCTCATTAGACCGGCTCATCAACTGATTTGAAGGTTGATTTAAAGGCTTTCGGCTTAGCAAGGAAGACTACAGGTTAATGTTGGAGAATGAGGTCAAGCTGATGACAGAAAATAATGCTCTCACATTCATGTAATCATTACCGTTGTTGGGCGGTAACGGTCAAAATAGAAAGAAAACACAAAATACTTTCGTATCTACTCAAGTACAATTTTTGTCATAGGTCCAACATTTCCTAGGACATTACATATAGATGTGTGTGTCAGAAAGCAGCATTCAGGCAACTGCATTAGTGACTCACCAATAACGGACCAGCGAGCTATAGTGACACAACATCTAGTGGGCTCCTAAACACACGCCACATCCACTGGAAGGCTAACCTCAATCTATATATTATCATGCCTAAACCTGCATCAGAAGTGTCAAAATGAATTGTGTAATATTCTCAGTGTAATATTCAACATTTTTCTACTTACAGCCTAAATAAAGCTGCTTAAGTCTTTGATTAGAATGGATACCTATGTAAATAACTATTGACTGGATGGAGATCTGGGACCTGATTATAGAAACGTCCTAAATCTGAAATCTTATCTCAGTTTAGAATGACATTTAGGATTTTTGAAAACCTTATCTTAGTATTGGAATTTAGCTAGAACCATCTTAACTTAGGCATTTCCCAAGTTAGGAATCCTAAGTTAGGATGGCATAGACCCTGTCCTAAATTCAAAATAGCTGCCAAAAATGTCAACAGCACTCTTGTTAGGTCTTTATGGCGATGAAGATGAGGAACATGAACACAGAAATATAATGATTGAACGGCTACTCAAACCGTATGATGACGCTTTCAATTTAAACTTCCAGAAAGGGTGGGGTTTCCCCTCCTCCACCTCCTCATGGCTAAAAATGCACACACGGACATGTACAGTCTAATCAAAGATACAGGCAGTCTCGTGTACATTTGAAGCATAGATACAGGCATGCATCTAATAGGTTAATAATTTAATCCTAGTTATACTATTGTGCAAGGCAGAGGAAACATCGCCAGACTGCACCACGAGACTTCCGATTGCAATTGTTAATTTACAGTTATAGTTAGGATTTCTTAAGATAAGATAGAAGGTCTGAGATAGGATAGGACACAGCCATGAGTTTAGGAAATTCTTCTGTAAAACGAAGATAGGATTATTACCATCTTTGAAACTTAAGTTAAAATAGGACAAGCGGTTAGGTTATTTTTCTGTAATGAGGCCCCAGATGTAATACAATCAAGGACATTTCTCAATTTAGCACTCCATCTAGTGGTGAGTACAGATAAATGCAAGGACGCCTTTATTTTTTTTACACATACTGCATCTCTCTGCCTAAGATCCCGGAGAAGCTCAATTTTAAAGTAATCACAATAAAAATGAATAGAAAATTAATCTATCTTCTAACTCTTAAATGTAACGCCAGTCTGATAATGTTTACACTAAACCAACACATCGCCTTAACGTAAGCACGTGCCCAATCGCCGCGTTTTTCCCGCCTCAATCGACCGGGTGGAAGTAATCAAAGTGCCTGTGTGCCTGATGAAATGACTAACCAGAATAAAGAATGCAGCTTAAAAAAGGGTAATGAAAGTGGGGTCAATTATTCATTCAAAATCAAGACTATTTGTTTGAGATTCATATTGATCTTGCAATCACATTCATGTCTAGTTTTTTTTTAAGCTCCTAAATGAAGAATACATACAAGCTGGAACTATTTAAGGATTAAATGCTGTGATTACATGACTATTGCACCTCGCCCTTGATGGCATACCACTTTTAAAACGGTTTGCCAGTACTGGAGTAATACCATTCTAAGTTTACTGACATTATAAACAATCATCCTGGTGCCGATAAAAGGCCTTTCATCCGACAATTCTCAGTTTCCCTTGATGAAGGGGCGGCTAGCACACTTGAACTAGAACAACCACCAAGACATATAAAAGTAGAAAATACTATCCGAACAAAGGAATACTGCAAGCACAGACACACTACATGGCACTTGCCCTTATGTGTGTTTCATATGCGTTTTGATGACACACAGGAGAATATATTAGCCATGTCAGAGCCACTCTACTCTAGTTATTCTGTGAAATACTGACTATGATGTAGAAATGTATATGCACATTTTACAACATTTCTGTATGCTTGTATGGTTCCTTAGATTATCTTTAGAAAAGCATCAGTTTTAAAATAAATGTATTTATCCTGACTAGGCATGTCAACTTCACAACAGCAAGATGCATACATAAAGACTGGGTGGTCAAATACTGTAATAAAAGGTTCAACAAAATACTGTTACCTTGACAAAGATTAAGACTTGAATGCGAACCATACAAGCATGAAAACACCAATAACGTTTTTTGCATAACCATTAGAAAGGAATGTGCATAAATTATTCCTCAAGGTCACCAACTGAAAGTTATTCACATGACGTATGCTACACCAACCTGATCTGATCAACCTGATCATTCAAAAGTCTAAATGTTTGCCAGGTACTGAGAACAGCCTTCGTGTAGAGGTTGAAGTGTATTATTACACTGGTGGCAGTTCACAGGTAGCTAGCTGTTTGAGAGACATCGCGATCGATCTACCTGATGTTTGATGGCCAGAACAACCTAACACATCCATTGTTGGGGTCACCACTGTCCCTCCGTCAAAGAATTTCTTTTTAAGAAGTTCACATTTTCTAAACAACCTGATACTAGTCATTCAGTATCTTTTGTGTCATTTTTAAGCAGTAGCTATCTGAACCAGACTTCATTCTGAAACCAAACAAAGTCTAGCACCCGACTCAAAATCACACAAAGTTTTGCTTATTCTGTTCCTGACTGGGGCTGAGGGTTACTGCACGCAGAGACAGTAGGCCACAGAGTTTGGGTCAATTCACTGCGTTCATTCACTTCAGAGAGTGGTTATTTTTTCCATGTGAGCTCTCTTATCATAAAAGGTCTATAGTGTTACAGTAAACTGACCCCAACCCTGACCCCAACCCTGAAAGCAGGGCTTATAGTGGTCTGGCTTCAGCCTTGCCCCTGTGTGCTCTTTCTAAGGTTCACCCAGCTGCATGCTGATAAACTCCTGCATGCATTTCCTGTACTGCATCTCTGTGGGGCTGTTGGTTGGATATTGACCTGACTGACTGTAGGGCCCCTCTGCCTCCCGCATCTCCTCGTTCATCTTGGCCAACCGCAACCTAGGAGCAGATCAACCAAAAATAAATAGATATATAGCATTCCTTACATAGGTGAACATTTTAAAACAAATACAACCTTTAAAGTTTTAATTTTTTTGTGTGCTTGAAGGTCTAGAAATTGTCAAAATCATTTAAGATGCTCTCCAAAGCAGCACACTCAAAAGACCTCTACACACAGGTGTATGTAGAGGTCTTTTGTTGGTTCAAATGCCAAACTAACAGGAGAGACGCTTGGTCTCAGTAATGGCTGCTGTAAGCCACAAAATGCAAAATGCATAGGTGGATTGTGACCCGTTTCCCCTGATTTATTGGTTATTTGCTGTTGTGCAAATGTGTGCGTTTTTCCTACAGTAATGAACTGCCTTACCCCTGCTGCTGCATGACTCACCATGAAGTAAATCTGAATCTTATTAAGAACGTATGAATGCTTTCTTAATGAGAATAAATGAGCGTTTGTGAACACAGTTCAGTGCTGGCAAAAAGCATGTGTACCTTCACTGGATAAATTCAAAAAGGTAAGAAAGGACTCACAGCGTTACAATATCTGCATTAGCGGCATCCACTGCCATGGAGAGCGGCGTTTTCGTCTCAATGTCTGCAGCATTTTGATTGGCTCCTCTTTTCAGGAACAAACACACTTGTCTGGAACAAACAGAAACGAGACACAGTTGAGCTCTGTGGGCAGCATTCATTCACACTAGGTTAACAACTAGCTAGCCAACAACACAACACTGGGAGCGCTAACCCCGTGTGTCCCAGGATGGTGGCGTGGTGGAGAGGTCCACGTCCCTGTGCGTCCTGCTGGTTGACGTTGGCTGCGTTCTGGAGCAGGAACTCGCAGGTGACCAGGGAGCCCTGAGGGTGTGCAGCGACACAAGGGAGTTAAGAATGTGAGAACACAGAAACGCCTCCAACGGAGGTCGGTTATACTGGATCCCTTCCTCTCAAGCCTCACAGACCGTCCCAGACACGTTGACAGTGCCCCATCCATACTGTCTGCTATAATAAGGCTCATGGCAAACATTCATCCAAAAGTTCCCAGATCCACAGTGTGACCTGGATCACAACAAAACAAGCGACTGGGTTTGTCCTCGACCCGACCGACGGCTGACCCTTCCAGAAGAACCCCAAGCATACATCTTTAACTTGTGTGCTGTAGGTATCCTGCCAACTGGGCCCCAGATGGCAGTGGTGTTAACAGGGGCCATGCTCACCCCGTGCACCGCCATGATAAGCGGGGTCCTCTTGTCGTCGTCTGTGTTGACCCAGTTGACCTTGGCTCCGTGGGCCAGGGCCTCCGCCATGTCTGGCAGGCTGCGGGCACACGAGGCCCAGTAGAGCTGCAGGCCCGGGCTGTACTCCTTGGGCTCGTAGAACACCGTCTCCTTGCAGGGCGAGGGCGGGGGCAGCAGCGTTGGCATGGGAACCGGGGGCGGCTCGGCAGCGTCTGAGCGAGGGGGGCAGAAACACGGCGCACGTTAACACGGAGGGAGTGTCTCATCGGACTGTGCGGGCGCAGGCCACGTGGTACTGTAGGAACACAAATTAAGTGTCCCTTTAAGGTGAAAAATGAAACACTGTGTGTGTGTGTGTGTGTGTGTGTGTGTGTGTGTGTGTGTGTGTGTGTGTGTGTGAGAGTGAGACCTGTGTCTGCCAGGCTGTTGGTGGACGGGGTGTTGGCCAGCATCTCCCTGCTCCCATCAGCGCTGTTCTGAATGCCGCTGTCTGCACTTCTGACTGTAAAAGCCACATTCTGATGACCACATGCAGCACAACCGCACACTGCCTCTTCAAACTGAAGGCCAAAATATTAGGAATGCCTTCGGAATATTTTGTAGGAGAGATTCAGATTCCTTTTTATTGTAGGGTATAGTGTATTGTCCGATCACTTCCTCTGAGCAACTAGTCTTGGGTCAGAACATTGGGGGTTTGAAACCAATTTCCCAATTTACTGTCTTGTCTTTTGAGTATCTCCCCTTCATGGCTGAAGAGAATTCATTATCATTTACAGAAAATTAACAAAAAGAGTCTGAGCTTTTACCTGAATTCACACATGAGGCGGTCCCAATATGTTGTACTTCAAAAGAAAATGGATTCAAAAACGGCCCTTCACCCATGTCCCTGTATACCACTAACACGATGAGACAGATACAACCCCACAGATGAAACACTGGCCACATCCAATGTGAGAGAAGACACCCCCTTGGGAAGAACAACATAGTACGCTCCACAATGTGCTCAACATGATGGGATGGTCCATTATAGGTTCTGGATGAGGGGGAGGAAGAGAGGAATGCTCAGATGGAGGATTGTTACCAGCCCCAAGTGGTGAGTACGAATGGACGGACGGGTGGAGGAGGGGAGCGAAACATTGCGCTTTCGGTACTTACTGCTCCTTAGTTTGGAGGAGGTGTCAAAGTAGGAGAAGAGTGAGTCAAGCTCGTCGGCACAGAAGAGAGAGTCGCGGCGGGGCTTCAAGCCGCTGGCAACAGCTATGCAAGGGATGATGGGAGGTTGGAGGACCAAGGACAAACAGGATGTGGAAGGGGGTTTTCGGGGGTTTTTGGAGGGGGGGGGAGGGATAACCAGCGAGGGAGGGAACGGGTTAGTCCGGAAGCACAGGGCAGCCATAGGAAAGAAAGAGGGATGAGAAAGAGGAGGGAGAGGAGGAGTAAGGTGGAAGAAGCACAGGAAGTTAAGACTACGAGGCTGCAAAAAGAGATGGGAGACAAAAGGGGCGTCGCCGTGTGCCGTCTAACAAAAAACCCACCACTGGGGGAGCAGTGAGTGATTGTGAATCTGCAGGACTCACGCCGGGCTATCTTTATGTTGTTTGGAGATCAGGACTTAACATTAAGGTGGTCAAGGTTTATGTGAACTATGGGGATTGTTTTGGAGGCAGTGGGTCCTGGCTACACGCAGAGGTTAACCATGCATTAGGTGGATGCCAGTAGGATGTGGACATCTATTTCAATAAACATGTTTCAGTTGTGGGCCGTCTTGTAAAACTGAGACTAGACCACACGCTACGCTACTAAACACTAAGCATAAGCTAGACAGAAGCCCACACAGCATGGCTTTAAGAGGTAAAGGGCCTTGGACTACAGCTTCCTTCCTTCCCTTAACCCACCCCCACCCCCGACCTCCTGTTTTAGCATCACTTACAAAGGCTGCTCAGAGGTCACCAGAGAGAGGAAGCGCAAGGCCTGTGCTGGTTTACTGACCTGACTGCCCGGAGACGTTGGATCCCGGTCGTAACTTGGGGGTCGGGGGCGGGGCTCTGGGGGGCAGGTGCTCAGAGCTACTGCTCAACCTCTTCTCCTGTTTGCTCAGGGACACCACCTTGTCGCGCAGCTCCTCGTCAGACGGTCGGTGCACAAACCTGCGGTCCACGTACTTTGCTTTGATGTAGGCCTCCACCTCTTGTCTGAAGGGAGAGAGAAGCACAGCCCGCCACTGTGTTATCTACGGCTAAAATACACAAATGTACGGGAGTAAGCCAAGCAATTTTGTTTGACCCACAATGCACTTTGTGCATACACAAGGAAGACAAGAGAGAGAGTTTAGTGACCCTTGAAATCTGTTAAAACCAAAGCTGTGTAACACACAAGCAAAGGCATTTCTCCTTAGGAATCTATAAAGAGTTAAATCAAGTAATCTGTATAAAAGTGTGTACTCTGTATAGCTTGCATACCGTGGGTCTCCTGGCTGGGGCTTCCTGGCACCCAGCTCCTCTCTGCGAGCCTCGTATATCTGGTTAACGACCTTGTTCCCCAGCTCACACATCAGCTGTTGAAGGAGGACAGTAAAGTAAAATGTGTGGAGAATTATTAGGCAATTATTATTTTTCATGATCATTTCAACAGGTGGACAGATACAATTCCATCAGTCAAGTCAAAACTTTATTTTGCATCAAAACTGAAAGTTTAAGAAAGAAAAGATTTGTCTTTCTCCCACCCTCTTTCATGAAGCAATTATATAACCTGAAAATGATTCTACCCACTAATTATTTAAGTTGATAATAATTTGGAGATAGAAAACTGCTTGGAAATAATCAGAATACTACTTGCCTAATAATTTAAATACTGTAACCGCATTACACAGCTATCAGGAAGAGTCTCCAAAATGTTATTACATGGAGTAATAACAGTGTCTGTAGTGCCCTTCACTGTTGCAATGGCTTAGGTACATTTATATTTATATCCACACACACACACACACTTACTTTGAGCAGTTCTGGCTCCCATGAATCCAAGGTCAGAGACCTCACCTTGGAGAAATGCACTCCCAGACTCCTGCAAATGGAGACAGGACCATTAAAAGCATTAGAAATAGTATCAACATGATCAAAAACATAGTTTTTATAAGAAATTGTCATTTTCATTTCATAATTGGTTTCTTTTCTTGCTTATTCAAGTAATTTAATATCAATATGGATAAATAAAAAATGGGTTTAGTTTATATTTTAGCCACGAGGTGGCAGTGGTGGTTCATAATAACCAAATATATCCAATCAAATCATCAAAATTATCAAATAAAAACATGAAACATTTCTGCCTACAGTACATGTTGCTGTTAATACTGTCTACGCATACAGCCCTTTTCTACAAGACAGACTGCCCTAAAGTGGTTTTATTGAAATTCTAACGGGTCTATGTCAAAGGCAGGAGGAAAGGGATCCTTGAGGGGTCTAGCAGATCAGACCAGCGAAGAGGGAACCTAATTGGCTAAACCAGCGGGTGCCGCATGTGGCACAGGGCTGGGCACTAGTGCTGTACCTATGAATGCCAGAGCACTGTATACAGAGGGTGATGCCCAGGTTGATGCTGGCCCACCGGGGGTCTGGCTGCCCACAGTCACAGCAGCAGGTGTTGCCGGGGAGGGACAGCACCCTCTGCAAGGCACTCTCCCCCTTCAGAGACCTCTCCTTGGGCTCTCCGCTGGAGTCCAGGCTTCCCGTTGACGTGGAGGACTTCCTGTCAAGCTTCTAGGACAAAGGAGATGGCTCAGGAGATAAATAAAGTAAATAGACGAGTCTCTACTCGTCTATTTATTCACCCACCTGTCTCTGTAGCCCAGCCGTCTGGCTAGAGATTCGTGGTGTGTGTGTGTGTGTGTGTGTGTGCGCGTTACCTCGCCATCTTCTCCCTTCTCCCTGAAGGCTGTGGCGATGCTGTTCTGGACGGCTTTGATCCAGGCCTGCCTCAGCTTCTCAGAGTCAGCCTGCATCATGCAGCTCCTGCTAGGACACACACACACCCATCACCCCACTGCCGCCAACTGTCTTGTCGCGTGTGTGCGTGTGCGCGTGTGTGCGTGCTTGCTCACTTGGTGGGGGACACCACCTCGAAGCAGAAGCGTCGCTCGATGTCCTCACAGTGTTTGACTGTACACAGCCTCAGGTCCTCCACCACCACTGTAGGGGTGTCCTGAGGAGACAGCACAGGCGGCTCAGTCAAATGGCAGACATGAGCGCACACACACACACACAAACACAGTACACACACTCCTGGCACAGCTGTTCATAATTCGACATCATCTGGTTATGTAGCTTGGTTCTAGCTGTGAACTGTATTTATTTATGGTTGTTTGGAGGGGGGGGGCACTAAGCTACCTCCAGAGCAGAGAAAGACAATATTAACTTTGATATATCTGAAATGTCTAGGCCAGACCGGTATCGCCCTGGTCTATTCCAGAGGGGGGAATTCACCCAGCAGTCCTGAACTATTGAAGCTCTTTGAATAGAAACTTCAAACGATGATTATCTATAATCGGATCTATTCATCTAAAGTCTACTGAATAATCTTTTAATTCAAAGCTAAAGTTGCCAATTATAATAGTACAGTGGTAGAAATTGTACAAGATCCATTTTTTGCCTTTATTCTATATTAGTGACATGAACAATACTCTCTTGTACACCAAAATGAGTCTATAGCATTTCACACACAAAACTGCTGTGCGATTACCCGCACAATGGTTTATCATATCATCACTTGCGTTTTGTGAGGTTTTGCACTGGGCTCATGTCGAAGATGTAGGGGCAAATATTTGGTGCTGGGTATGACGTACATGAGGCATATTTGATCAGTCGATGTTTGGAGAGTCAACTGACTTACTTTGAATTTCTTCTGGTAAACTAGCTGGTTGTTTTGGATGGAGAACCAACGCCTGAAAGGAGATCATATTAGTTAAAAAACAACACATCATGGTCACATGCAACTACCAGTGGATAGAATACATTCACATTCCATAGTGATTTAGAGGAGGCTGTGATAGAGAGATAGACTAATGGAGAGGCATTAACAGTAATACATTAATATACTGATCATCATTCACATGAAATAGCAGCTACACAGAAACAGATGTTTTTCTCGTGTGGTTCCCATAACCAACTATGCAGCTCATGGGCCAATATCACTGTTATTCATGAGACGCCAGAGGTGAAACCATTATAGCACCTTGGCCTAGACATTCACACAGACATATATTTTTATATTAATTTCTATACTGTAAATCTATTTATTTTTTTCTCATGTTTTGTTAAATGATTGATTTCTGCAGACACTAAATGTTTTTAGCAGACACTTTTATTCACAAGGTTGTCTGGGAGTCGACAGACCCCTTTTCATCTAAATATTTTTATGGGGTCCAGTTACATTGCATATAAACACTGGTTTATATGCAAAACGAAGGGGGAATACATCACATTAACAACAGCTAGATTTTTGGATAATGGGGGATTATCATTTAGTCAACCCCTGACTACATTTATTTTCATTCATTTAGTTTCCCACTTATCACTTTGGAGAAATATGAAGAGGAATTTATTTTATTTTTTTATTGCTAATGATGTTCATGAATGGAAAACACACACACACACACAGTTGTGTGAAGCTTGGATAGCATTGAATGCATGCTAACAAGCCACCTGGACCGCAGAGCTAAATCGATACGTCCTCTGTGCGGCCTGTGCACACACATTAATAGAGTGTCTCCCGTGTGAAAGGTCAATGTGTTGCCTTGCTTGTAATGACCACGGTAATTAGCACCAGAGAACGGATTCATGTGTCGCTGCTCCCGCTGTGAGAGCAGGCGAGTGAATGCTCTCCTTAGTTATATACTGACCACCGCCTAACGTTCGGTTACGACTGTTCTCACATCCATAGCTTCGACGGAGCAATCATTTACATAGCATGTTTAAAATCTATCTACAACATATGTAGGCTGCGTTCAAAACGGGTTAAAAGATGCTGCCTTCTAAGGTGACTAACTGGACAGCGAGGGATCAAGTGCCGGTCGAAACGGATCGAACTCTCATTTCCTTCCAGTCCTTCAAACTGCCCTTGTGACGGTCGGTTTTGAAGGCAGCATCGTTGCCGACACGCCCACATGCGTGTGACGGTCTAAGCCAAATTAGTATACAAATGTACGTTTTTGGGACCTTTTCACGCTTACCATAAATGCTGCCTTAAAATGTTGTTTGAAACCAACGGTCTTAAAAGATGCCTTCTCTCGAAAGTGATGCCTTCTGAGACAATTAGGTCATTTATCAGGCGCTTTTATCCAAAGCCACTTAGAATTACATGCTTTTCATGGAGCCGATAGGCCAACTCTGGGACACGAACCCACGACTTTCCGGCTGGGAGTCCAACACCTAGACCACTAGATTATCCTGCCTACTAGGGCAGCGAGGCAACCAGACAACGAGGCAACAGGGCAACTGCCTTCCGCTTCGAACGCAGCCGTAGTCCGTCTCCACAGCTCAGTTCACATATCCAATCTAGTCATGTAGTAAAGGCACTTCTGGTTCTGGCTTTTGGTGTGGCTAAGCTAGTCAGGGTTATAAAGGATACCTGCGTTCCTAACTGCTGGCACTGACTGGCGGCTGATGTGGTTGTATGTATTAAACAAAGCACCCGTGTCTGCTGTTACCTGTTCCACGTTTTGAAGGCATTGCTGGCCCTCTTAAACAGATAGCCCTCCATGGCAATGCCGTTGTCTGCGTCCACATTGTACTCCAGCTTGGTGTCGTCATTCGAAAAGTCCTGAAGAACGAGAGAACGAGAGAGAGAGCAAAATAGAAGATTTTAATATCTATGACTTCTGTGTTTTAACGCTGTGCAAATAAGTAAATTAGTGATCATGATGAAACAACACACATGTGCACTATGAATAAAGCAACAAATGCTGTACTAGGCTGGACTGCATGGCTGTTGCTCAGATTGACTACGTTATGTTCATACAGAGGAATATATATATATATATATATATATATGATAAGACAGGAGAGCCGGAGACACTGATTTACTCAGCTATACCAAATGACACAGAGAAAAACACCCACTAAGCATAAAGTGTGCGTGATCTTTGCAGGCTACTGCCTGTGCAAGTAAGCATAATAAGTAAATATACGTTTGCTAAAATCTAGATTCACTCATTCGGTTGATTTATATTTCTTAAATTATGCAGATTCTGGATTGGTAGGTACTTCATTGATCCAGTAATGAGTCATCCCCAGAGGGAAATTAGATTTAAACGCATACAAATCATTTTTTAATGTTTATTTACCATGGACTAGCTGAGTGTCACATGACAGGATAGCTCCTCACATGCTTAATGTCCCCAGGCTCTGAAGACCTAGTGATAATTCAGGACTGGAAACTGAGTGCGGGTTGGCACAGTTGGCTATGAAACCAAACACAAAGAAAAGCTTTGGTTCGATGACTACAGGGTGTCCGATAGTGTGATCTAGTACTTTATTTTCGCATGATTTTTCCCTCGTTGCCACATTCCATTTCACTTTTTTTGGTGCATTATGGGTAAAACAAATACCATGGTGTTGAATTTCAACTGATCAGGTGGTTGGTTTTACTGGCTGCCTCTGTTCCCAACAGCTCCTCTTGTTTCCTTTGGCTCCTCGACTCTCCTTTTATTGCTCTCTCTCCTCACCCCTGTTTCCTGTCACTCCTCTAATTCCATCTCCCTTTCTCTCTTTTTCCATCCCCCCTCAAACCTGCCTGAGCGACCTGACAGGTGTAACCTAAACTCTCCATTTGCCATCGGATAGTTTCTGTGTTGTGTGTCACACACCTACCCTTCATGAAGTGTATGCATGCACATGTATGGTGTGTGTGCTCGTGGGGTCACTTTGAAAACACCTAAGCGCCACGGCAACAGGCCAAACAGAGCTCATCGCCTGGGTTTATTACCGGAGCAGGAAAGTGGTATTGTGGTCATTGTCCTTCTGGAAACATCCGGAGGCCTTCCCCAAGTCTCAGGCAGGATTGAATGACCTCTGCTTTCTCATTATGAAACCATTCAAGCGAACTATTCTCATTCAGGAAGGAGTCAACCTTACCCAGCCAACAGTTCAACTACTGAGTGAATAAGGAGTGAATTAGACTCATGGCTCTAATGCTGGAAATAAAAAGAAACTTGAACAAATCACTAACAAATGTATTATGAAAGTAGCTCATTACATGGAAAGGATTGTTCTATGGGATCCTTCAATAAGCGGTGTAAAATTGGTTATTTAAGTAGCCTAATATGAGCTAAATGACTTAAATACAAAACAAATAACACGTAATGTTGTAATGCTTTGTTAAGAAAATATAACTGTCTTTACAAATGTATTTATTAGGTGCGTAGCAAAGTCTGCTAGGGTTTCAACTGCAAGCTAGCTTTGAGATTAAAGCCCAGATGACTTCAATCAATTGTATACAGCAAATTATAACGTAGGTACAATTCTCTCATCATATTACCAATTTACACTGAAACTTATAATGTAATAATTAAAAAAAAAAAAAAAAATGTAATATATAATGGTGTCAGTGTAAATATGTAAATATAGATAATGCTTATTAAAGTGAGCAAACAACTTCGGTTATTCCTACTGGTATCAATGACCATTTACTCCTGGAAAGCAACCACACCAAGAGTATTTTAAAAAGAACAGGATTGGATGTAGTTTCTTTTTTCTTTTAACATTTGAGCCATCTTAAGGGCACCAATTATCTCATTGACCTACAGGGTCCTATGGAGCACTGTGTCAGCAGATAGCAGATCTGCTGTGTGTGTGTGTGTGTCATCACCACCTCCCTCAGCCTCCCTGTACTTATAGAACACACTGTGTGTGCGTGTATGTCTCATTGATTCTTTGGCCAAACCTGAGCAAAGGCTTAACAGGCTCAGCCCCTAAGCCACACTGCATTTTCCAGCATATACACGAGGACAACAGAGGTTATTCTGAATGTGAAGTATACCCGTCAAGACACTCGGCATTAATCAACGCACAAGGTAAAGCCTCATTCCGTTCCATTCTCGCTTAAGAAGTATTATTTTTGCTCCTAGTCTTTAACTTCAGCGCTGAGATGGCATGGCACAGATACAACCCTCCCTCCATACGCATCCCTAACAACCTGAGACCCAAAGACGCAACCAAAACGTGCATATTTCAACCGATCAAAGAGCAATAAGGGATTGTGGGAGGGCGCATCTTACGATGACAGCAAGCACAGCAGCTAAGCACGAAGACCAAGAGCCATATTAAAAAACATGCAAGGAGTGCATTATTTACACGATAAAGCAGATATAAAAACACACACCATGGTTCAATCATCTACAGACAAACGTAAAGGGAAGCGTCGCTCCACATACGCCAGGAAATGGGATTTTAACCGGAAGTCAAATACAAGCGGTTGCAATGGGGTTTACGTACGAAGGTGGACCTCCAAGCACACAAGCTGCGGGTGTCTGGCAGAGTGTCAAACTCTTTCACCTCCTAAAGATATTAGTGGAAGAACGACAAGGAACATGTGCTGCCTCACACTGACAATGACTGATGCGCGATTTTCAGATCCTTTTTATTTCCAACGCTCACCCCCCCCCACGAAAAACACCAACCTCATGCTGTTCTTTCAATAGGCACAGTAATACACAAACACACATTTTCCTTCCACTCTCACCTGTATACACACACACACAAAACATGAACACGCCGCCATGCACTTACCAATATCCACACATAGTGAAAGCGGCTGAAAATCTTCATGCTGTATCCCTGAGTTTCCAAGTAAGGCTAGCGTCTGTTAGCTACCTCCACATGCCTCTGTGTAGCATCTCACGGTCTGTATCTCTGTCAGACTAGCTCGTCTGCTAACGACACCTTCTGTGTGTACGTGCCAGTCATTAAGTGGCCCCTCCTCCTCCTGTTGCCCCATCCTCTACGCGAAGGTCATCAGTGTGTGTGTGCACACATAGTGCATGTGAGATGCTGGCTGTTGCGGTGAGGTTAGAATAACGAAGCAGACCCTACAGACGAGCCGTGGCATCAAACATTTATACTGACTTTAGTCCGAGCACCGCGTAGTCAACTCTCCCCCCCCCCACCCCTCTTTCTCTCTCTCCTTCTCGCACCCAGTGTGTGCGTTTCTAACAGGGCCCTGTGCGCCTCTCAAAAAACAAACAAACCGATTTAACATATACAGTACTTCCAGAGGTCACACTACTGCTACCGCAACACTGCAATCGACTGCATGAACCATTAGGACTGTTTGTGTGTGAGTGCAATGAAGCTACCTTAGTAGGCACAACTATTAAACCGCTCTCGTTATAAACATCACACCAGCACACTACGGCATCTCTCTGTCCTTTTGCGATTACTACAGCTGCTGAATTATTCATACAGGCAGCTAGGAAGTATTCAACAGTCATGCATCATGCAACACTGGTGTATCCTATATATGCACAAGCATAATGTATTGCTGCAGCATTAAACGTTCATTTTGTGAGGATGACTAACATTTCACCAGGTTGGAGCACAGGTGCATTGACAAACATAGTTATCAACTGTTAAATTAACAACATGCAGCAATGTCAGAACACATAAAAAAAACACTAAAAAAGGACAATACGTGTCATAACTTCAAATTTGTTCAATTATTGTGTCTCGTGTACGGGCTTGTCTAAAGAGCAGCTGGCTCCGTGACGCAAAGCTGTCTGCCTCATGCCACGCGACGCTGAGCATCCCACTAAAGCGTGGCGATGCACGTCTTCCCTCTTCACTAAACGTGCAGACATATGGCAGACGGCGGGATAAAGGAGAAAAAGAGGAGAAGCTTACCTGTAGAGACGCCTGGAGCAGAGGAGGACAGAAATTAACAGAGAGAGAGAAGGAGAAGGAAGACAAGAGCTTTTGTTAGGAACGTCCTGTACAAGCTGTACAGATAGGAGAAAGAAATGGAGAGGTATAGAGGGAGGGGGAGAGGGAGAGTGGGGCAGGAGCTATAGCAAACAGAAATAGCATCTTGAAAAATGGTGGGAGAAGAGGGTGAAGGGGCAGAGGACACTGAAGGAAAAGCGGAAGTTATCATGGAGTGCCTCGACTATACTGTATAGGGGATAGAGAGACATGCAGTAAGACAAAATAAAATAAATCACTGATTATAGAGCAGACACTGCTGGGGAACTCGTGTTTACTGAGTTAAACTGTTAACACCCAATTTTGAAATGAATTCTGCTCTCTCACTGTCGTATACAGCGTATAAAATCCCTCTTCTAAAATGACCATCTTTGGTGGTGTGTCTGCCAGCTCGTTGATATTTCAGCGTTAAGGGCCGGGCCACAGACAGGCCAAACAGAAACGCAAAGCCATTCCCATTTGTTTTGGAAGTCAAGACGCAATGCTTCCTTAGCCCTTCAATAATGAATTAAGTGAGATCACCCTCAGAGATCAGCTTACGCACCAGGGCTGAATACTACGGCCCCGACACCCCTATGAGGTAAAACCCTGATGACAAACAGCAAATGGTCTGAATCTATGCTTGGCGAGAGCTGAACGAGCTTGATGTGGGCAATGCGGGAGAGACATAATGGAAGAGTCAAGGCCTTGCTTAGAGGTACAATGGTGGTGTGATGATCCCTGCAGAGTTCTGAGTGCAATCAAAAGGTTTTTGTGTATAGGGGCAAGAGATTCAAGGGCCAAAGATGTGCCAACGTGTGTGTGTGTGTGCCATCGACACATTTATAAATGGACGATGGAGCGGAAGCAATTTGATTTTGAGGTCGTCTGTAAGAGTGTGTGTGTACACGCAGCACATTCTATGTGATAGACAGGTGTGCGTGCGTGAGTGTGTGTGTGTGTGTACATGAATGTATGTGTGTATGCACACATCTAAATAAACACATTTTTGTTTATTTAGACAAGTTTTTCCCATTTAACCAAAAATTGAGGGATTTTAACAACTATTAACAATTCAATAATAATAATAATAAGGTCATGTAAGTTTGTGTGAATGTGTGTACTTTCTACTCAAAAGTGTGTTTCCGAACTTCATGTGTGTGTGTGTGTGTGTGTGTGTGTGTGTGTGTGTGTGTGTGTGTGTGTGTGTGTGTGTGTGTGTGTGTGTGTATACCTTTTGCTGGATGGTGGAATGCTTATGTTCCATATCTCTCTTGTCTTTGGCTGCATCCACCACCAGCAGGTCCAACTGTAAGAGACACCACCACTGATTAGCCAAGATGACCAAACAATAGACTGTATAGGTGCAAACATGCAGCAAGTCAGCACACACACAGTATGTATGCGTGCATGCATTTACAGTGTTGTTTGTGAGAATTGGGTTGTATTATTTAGCTATTGTTTTGTGCGCTTCGTGTGTGTGTGTGTGTGTGTGTGTGTGTGTAAGCCCATCTCCCGTCTTGTCCACCAAGAGTTTGCTTTAGAATGACTACATGTTAACATGTAAATATTATCTTCTTCCCCATATCTTCCATACATAAATGAGCCAACCAGATAAACAACTGCTCCGCCATCTGGCTGGGCTAAAGCTGGGGGGCCACTGCCCCCCCCCCCAAAAAAAAGGTTTCCAAATCGAATCATGTGTAAAATTGGATCTGGGTGCATTGATTCTTCTCTTGCCTAGGGAGTCACAGCTGCATGCAGAGAGCTAGCACAAAGGTTTCTTTGAGTGTGGAGGAATGCTATGAATGGAAGAAAGGCTTGAATGAAGTGCTGGAGGTCAGCAGGAGATGCTGGAGCAAGACGCTGCTGATGTGTTTACTGACCTACATCAACAGAAGCACTATCTGATTAAAGGCTGCTTGGGGATGGAGAAATGCAAAGCAATGCTAATGCAAATGCTATTGAAGCTGAAGCTAAATATGGAATCAGGGAACAACTGGACTTTCTACATTATTTAGGTCTGACTTAGGAGACCAGCTAATCAGCACAATAATAACACTGATGCTAATGCTAGAAATGTTCCATGTTCAGGCATGGAATAACTGCGTGAGGTTGTAAGGTGATTTTTTTTTTAAGATTTAAGGGGAGCTTTGTAGGGGGCAGTATGGGGCTGTTATGTAAATGCTTACATAACATGATTGAACATGTGGAGATTTTGTACTTTAACCTCAATCTGTATCTGTACTTTAAGCCAATCACTGTGGGTCCTTCAACACTCTAGTAATAAAAGAGTAGGAAACCTAATCCTCCTAAAAAAGTACAGTGAAAACAATCTGGAGCTGGCTATTTGTTTTCTTTGAAGAGGAAATGGGCGGGAGCCGGGGCAGAAGGCTGATAACATCGGATGTGAAATTGTTTTCCCTTAGCGCTCCTCACAACAGCAGGCCTGATCGAGTCCCGGTTATCTGTGTGTTCATGGCAGACGAGCATTTGTAAGCTAAGCTTCTTCTCCACCACATTTTTCCATTGTTCCTCACCTTGCCTTTACCATCTAATCTATGTTACCCGTGCCACTGACGAAGTCAGCAGAGACAAACACTTGTTTCATTGTATCTCAGTGTAACTCTCCTATAAACCACTGGGCTCCACTTGAACCCTTTCGAGCAGTCAGTATCTAAATCTGCTCTTCCATGTGACTATGACGAAGTTGTATGGGTATCTGTGTGTTATTCAGCACAGAATGTGTCATGAAGGGACATGATCATAAGAATCTAAATACAAATTCTTACCGTTTTCCATAGAAGGATTCAGGAAAATGCTACAGGAAGTCTATTAATAATCCCGCGGTCAGTAAAATATTTATAATTCTGTTCTAGCCTTCACTAATATCCTTACTGACATTTGCAACCACATTTCTAGGTTTGCGTTTATTGACATCAAACCTGTTGGCAGCTCTTCCACGCCTCTCTGCAGAGCCTCTCCACTTTCTTCAGCTTCATGATGGCAGGAATTAGAGTGATAATCCACACTTGTCTGTTGCAGCCTTCCACTGTCTTCCCCTCTTCTTAGGAAATGTTCCACCTCTGGTACATATTCGGAATGAGTTCAATCTTAGAACTGTTCTTTCCTGGCTCTGGTTTCCAAAGAGGTCCTTTGCTCTCTGTCACACTGTGTGTGTGCAATATCCCATGCTTTCAGCAGACCACTCGCTGTCACTTTTTATTTCCTGATGGCTCCAACCATTTGAAAAGAAGACTTGCCTTTGCCTTTACCTTTGAGTGCAGTTCCTCCACAGTTTGAAAGAAGAAAGCCCTACTTAGATCTCAGATCCAGGTCCTGAAGTGAATCAAATCTTTTTCCAGCAGTGTCCTTTAATCAAATCCTTTTTATCAGATCCAGACCCCTCTCCAGCTTTATAAATGGAGTTAAACAGCAATCCTTCTCTTCCTTTCACGCTCTTTCATCCCTCAGTGTTTTGACAGTTCCAGCCTCTCAGTCCTCCAACTGAATCCTCTGACATACAATCCACACGTTTCAGCATCAGAATTCAGGCCTCCAGACATTTCTCAATGCCTCGGTTGTCTCCCCCTTCTAAATTTGTCTCTGTGAAATCTTAATTTCTCTGTCTTCCACCACATTCAGACAACATATCCAGCGTTCTCTTTTTTTCTCTCTCCCCTTCTCTCTTTGTCTCTCTCACACCAGCTCCCTCGGCTGACTAGCCTACATGTGAGCCTCACAATGGAAAACCCTGCTCTCCTTCCTCATTTCCTGCTCTCTAGTCGCTGTGATTCTATGATAGTAGACTTATAGATGCTATCAGACGAGCGGTAGAGGCACCCCCCCCCACCCACCCAAAGCTCAAAAGGAAGCCTCTGTGTACAAACACAGAGATACCAAAGGACATTCACACAGAACGATCCAGAAAAACACACACTGTAGGCTCAACAGTGGTAGGCAGAGATGGCAAAACACACACACGATAACAATGCAGAGGTAGGTAAGCAAATACCCCACATACACAAAAGCAGGTGCCACGGCAGGTCAAGGCAGAAGGCCAAAGTCTAGGTGCTGGCGGTAAGAACTCAGGCAAGTATAGACTGAGAGACTATTGAGGGGTTTATGTAGAGTTGTTATCTAAAACAATGCCTCTTCCAACAAATAGACGCCAGGAAGAAATCTGTGCTTATGTCATACCTATGACACACCTATGACTAAACTGACACGTGAACATTCCATTCTGCAAAAAATATCTTGTTTACATTGCAGTGTATAGAGAATTTCCATGCCATAAAAAATTGCATATATGGTAATAAGCCTAATACAGCAAGTGTATGTTGTATACAGAAAATAGGCACACTAAAGGCGGGATGTTTTCTACAGCATTTTGGAAATGAACAAATCAACAACCCATTCAACCAGTCAGATGCTAATTTTACTTTTCAAAACTAGCGACACCATGACTAACAAGTTAGCTGCGCTGAATGCAATGCAACACTTTGTGTGTGCGTGCTTGTATGTGTTGGTAGAGAGTGAAAGCGGGTGTGGGCAGTCAGATATGTATGTGTATGAGTGCAAAAGTACAGTGTACCTGTCCCCCCAACTGTTTCATGAGTGGTTGTAGTTCACTGAAGAGGTCATAGCCTTGGTGGAAGAAGGTCAGGTGTGCATACATGAAGGACAGCATCTGGTGGGAACAAAAAGAAAGACAATCGTATGGCATTTAGCTTCATCACACTAGGCGACAGACAGCATGTCGACGGTGGTGAAATGTCACCGTGAGAGTTGCTAAAAGAAAAGGGATTACCGATTTGAGGATTTCAGATCTTCTCTTGGATTGTAGTACATTGATCTAGGAAGAGTGAGATGAAGAGAAGATAAGGTGGATAAGATAGATTTGGTAATATTTGTGTCAAACAAATTACACAAATTACACACACTAAGATTGCATGAGAACAGCTTACAACTAAATTCCAACTAAACTCATTCCATTTCTCACAGGAGAAGAAATAAAACCAACTAAAGCAAACAAGAATGTGAATACAACTGTGCCTATATACATTTAATGACCAGTGCAGTCACATGAAGCTAATCCCTCAATGTGTCACCAGGGGGAGCTCCTGATCTCATTTCAGACAACTATGCCCATGTGGATTAACTGGCAATATTAACCACCATCTGCATAGGACTGGAGCCCCTTCTGTGTGTGTGTTAACATAGATCCTACAGCTGGTCTGGCCTGGGAGGTCTGCTCAGGGTAACCTCATAGATCAGCAATGTCCCCTGATGAGTTGTAAACACTAACAGCATCGGCACAGGCGGCAGGAAGCAATGGGCTCCGCGCGTCAGTGATGTCCCATCCCAAGTGTCTCGTCTCTGCCAAGCGGGAGCCATCACAGGCGTAGTGCCTCCAAATGAATGGAAGTCAACACCCAACTTCTCTCAAGAACCTTCTTCTAATGAGTGTGACGGTGGTAAGGATTAGCAATGATAACAGTTGCGACCTGAAGAAGATCCACCTCAGATCAAAACAGTCAATTTACTAAGGCTCATCAAGCGAGGTATAGTGTCAGGCTCTACGTCTTAGTTATTTCCTAGCCTGGCACCTTCTACACTGTGCATCTAACTATCCGTTTTGTCAATGACCACAAAACTTCACTCTATACAGTTTATTTTGAATGTACAGTATGTGGACAGGAGAAAAAAAAAAAACTGCCGTCTTTCATTAGGTCATACTCTCCTCTGCCATCTTGCCTGTTGCTGCCAGTTGCACACTATACAATTAAGAACTGCCACAAAAACATTCTATATAGGAAAGAATTCAAGCTAACAAAATGGTATTAATCTACAGTTGCAGAAGCCAGCTGGCTTTGAAAAGTGCAGACACGCCTAACGCACTCCTAACCTTGCTAACCTTACAAGAAGCCAAGCCCCTCTAAATCTGTGCTGACATAGACCTTAAAGATTTCCTATGAACTGAAGAGGCAAAAAATAACTCACAGCCCTTAGGACAGGAGACTTTCTGAGTAAGCCCTCGGCTGTTGCAACAGACCACATTGCTAGTTGAGAAACAGTTTTAATTCTTCCATTAAACCATTAAATGTGTTGAAATGTCCAAAACACTCTTCTTTGCAAAATACAATCTGAAGCAACTGAATAGATTTACTGTACAAATGATAAAAAAAGGCATATTTAGTCTATTAGTGGCCTACAATATTTCTCAAAGTGGGGGTTAAGGATTACGTTTTTGAGAAGTTTCATTATATTTAATAAAATAGTTTATTTAACTACTTTAATATAAAGTTTTATTTTCCAAGGGCATTTATGGTTGTTCACATACAGTATATTTCATGCTACGCTATTAAATTAACATTTGAGACCCAAACATTTTCAGAACCACATTTTTTGATCCTCCATAGACACACGGCTACAGTAGCAATTTTACATTGCAACTTCTTAATTTCTTATGCATTTTATTCTCCAATTAATTTTCATGTTCATTATTTTTAAATAAATCTTTAAGTAGGTGTCATCATTTTGTCATGCCTTTGCAGGCCTGTTTGTGACAGGAAGCACGTGCATTCATTATGAGTGCAGCAGGGAACAGCGAGAGCCGTGCTGCAGTAAAGGCAGTGACACATGCCCTGATTCCCATGAAAGGGCAGACATACATTATGTGTGCTCTGACCAGGGCCTGCAGATTAATTGGGCCTTGGGACCAGTGCGATCGCTAATATTATATTATATATTATATATTATATTATATATTATATTCTGAAGTAAGTGAGGATCCAGAGAGGATTGAATCTACGTTTTATATAAACGTTTTGAATCTGAGAACAAAAATTGAACACGTTCACATCAACGCTCATGCCCACTTCCCGTTGTACACTGGCCAGCTTGTTCGGAGTGCGTTTTCCGAAAAGGCTGGGCCAATTATTCAGGTTTCTGGGGGCAGTATATAACACGGCCGAGGATATTCCCTGTATCAACCTTTAGTTTATACACTTTGCAGCTTGTACAAGCGTGTATATATTACTGGATATACCTGTAAGACATAGTCCAGGGCGATGTGACGGAAGCACTTGCGTGTGGCAGTGAGGATGCTGGTGGCCTCCTCCACCTCGTGCTGTTTGTTGCGTGGAGCCTGTGCGTTCTTCGTCAGCGCCGCTTCCTTCTCTTCGCTCACCTTGTCGAACTGCTTCTTGGCATCCTTAAACTTACGCAGGTCCCTGGGAGGGGAATAAGGGGAGGAGCACGGCGCATTAAACACTCTACAGTGCATGCCTTTATTTAATAGCCATGTTACAAATGCACAATTCAAACTTTCAATGAAGCATGGTGCATTCATTCTTAGTAAAACTTTTATAAACGCATTTCTGTTTTCATGAGGATGTTACTGTATAACAGCTGTATTACAAATATTTTAGGGAAAATCTGGGCAAGATTCCAACAATTCCATTGACCAAGGTCAAATAAGACATTTCCCTTAGTCATTTCACCATCCTGCGAGTATGTAAAAGGAAGCCAGAGTTATCCAAGAACAGACAAAAATATGCCTGGGAAAGGAATGGACCTATGAGGGTCTGCAAGTGTGATCTGACATAATGCTGCAACCTTAAACAAATTTGCTATTTAAAAAAAATCATACAAATTGTCAGTTATATGACCAAAGACAGTATATACTGTATGTCACGTGCTTTAATGTGATTGGGATAGAGGGTATCGAGGGTTACCACTTAAAAAGAACAGCATCAAGCCTTTAGCTCAGTGGCCCCCTTTGTTTCCTTGCATGTGTAGCGTTAGATAACTTCATGTTGGCTTGAGTGATATCGAGTCACAACCGAGTGCTACAAGGCAGTGGGTAATTGTGGAGATTCATCTCAGCAGACTGGGTGCTGCTGATGTGGGCGTTGGGCCCACATCTGCTTCGGGGCAAAGACAGCTCTAGTAAAGAAATAAACCAGAAGCTCCCACAGCTTTCCTCACATGTACACATGAAGTGGGTGGGAAACCAATGCTTCTACAACGGAAAGCTAGACGTAACCTAGGGAAAACAGCCATTGACAATGCCCATTTCCTTTTGTACAGGTCCTCAAATGCCTTGTCCGCCTCCTTATATTTACATAACATGCATGGTTTAATTTATGGAGACGTAGGATTTATCTGTTAAAGTGCAGCTCAAAGGCTTCCCACATTTCAGCCTAATGCACTCAAACCTGGCAGTCTTTGGAATGTTTTCCATATAAAAAAGGTTTTAGATGCTCACTTGCTCTAGTTAAGGAGTGAATCTACGTGAGCAGTCTTCTTAATAAATTAATAAATAAAATATTCATTCAACAGTCCTGTCGTGCTAGATTTGAAAGTCAAGTTAGGTTTGGTCATGTATATTCCCCTTTGTGAGTCACTCTAGATAACAGCTAAAAACCCTTAAAATGGAAATGTACTTTGTTCCTTCTTATAGGGGGAAAACAAAGTTAAATTAGGCCATTCTTTAAACCACCGATATATCCCTGGCTCTATCAAACCTTTACTCAGCCGATACTTACTCCTTGACAAATGCTTGAAGTTGGATTTTGATTGATCTCTGGGCCTGATCAAACAATATCTGTGGAGAAATAAGGACTGATTAGTTATTTTCTCTGTGTAGTAAAAGTCGCACAGTTCTGGTATTCAACAAGTCAGCATTCAGCACCTCTCATATTGGGGTGTTTACCCTCCTTACTCCCTATGGTGCAATTCAGCAGAAGTACAGTAATGCAGCTAACTTTACACAAAACGACCGACTTTGTAAATTCCCCTTGTAAAGACATAAACACAAGCAGAAGAATGACGTAGTATGCCTATTCTCGCTAGTGAATCATACCCTTATTAACCTGCATACATCCAACAAAACATGTCCTTTAGCAAAAATAAGCCATTGTAAACAGAGCCCTTTAAAATGGGGTTTCAGTCATGTTACATAGGACAATTTGGGCTGTGTAGCTGGGATGGGCTCCACTGTGTGTCAGACAGATTGAGCACTGTGCATCAGAAGATCATGTGCCAGAAGAACGCTGAGCGGCCAAAACCTATCTAGCAGTCAGCTGATGCCACCGCAGTTTCCGCTGTTGAGTCACAGTCTGAGGCCCCAGCCAGTGGCTCCTTGGGGGTTTCAGAGAAGTAATCCAGGAGGGACATAGGGGACTGTGGCTCCACTGGAATTTAAAGTCACCATATCGTTTCAATTTCCAACAGAGATTTTCCACGGTTTCTCCCTTTGAGCTGAACATTTCCCTAACTTGATTGGCTATGTGGCTGGGAGTGGGAGGATAGTGTAGGTCAGAGGTGATTGGTTGCAATCCAGAAATTATGTCACATTGGCTTGTTTTACACGATGATCCCTTTCCAGAGAGGAAGTTTGGCTCAATGACATGAGAGACAGATGTCAAAATTAGCCAAGATATACTGGGTCCCTTCAGGCAGCACAGCTGAAAGAACTTGCATTTTACGTAATGAGACTTTAAGATTCTACATTCTCAGAGGAATGCCTAGTCTCCCAGTTCGCTCAGCCCAGTCTCGACTGTTTTCTGTCCTGGCACCGCAATGGTGGAATGAGCTTCCTGCAGCAGGGAGGACAGCAGAGTCATGCTGGAAATGTAAATATCTCCAAAAGATGGGAATCAAGCCATGGTTTGCTCTAGGACTGGTAATCAGGGACTGCACTTATTACCCGAGTCTGGCTAAAATAGAACTAAGTCTTGCGGTTTTCACAAGCAGACAAGGTCTGGCCTATTCTGGCTACAACACCAACTTAATCTGCAAGTGAAGTTAGTGTGCTGCATTTAACTTAATAGCATGTTCACGTTGTTCACATACTGTACATTCAAAAACGCACACCGTTTTACACACTGTAAAAAAAAGAAAAAGAAAGACATAATGTCTGTTTGTGGCTGGATAATTAGAGCCACAGCAGGCTATTCATCCTCCAACCTATTCTGTCAACACTTAAATGGCAACCATTCTTATGCTTACAGGCCAACTCTGGGGCTAAAACCCACGACCTTCTGACTGGGAGTCCAACACCTAGACCAGTAGACTATCCTGACTATCCAGAACATAACAGAACCAGTTACGTTATGTCATACTGTAATTGTTTTGATCACATGTTCCGGGTGTAGTTTGGCTGAATCAAGTGCATCAGCACTAAATTCAGTTATAGTGATAAAACGAAAACACCACAAAAAAGGTTAATAAATGTATACGGAAAATAATGTTTCAGAGTGTTTCCACTTCCACCATCATCATGTCTTTTCCTTCTTTGTTTGGATTACACCAACGGTTCAACCGTCTCATCTCATTAAACGAGCATCGTAGTAAGTATACTGGCATTTGCAGTGCGACGAACGCTGTTCCTTTTGAGTATACCAGTTCTGTGTTGTCATCATCTTCTTCATAATGTTCCCTAAACCTTTGCCCCGAGGATCTGGGGAGTTCTGAGATCTGAGAGAGGATATCAGTCCAAACAACAATGGATGTGTATGGGATTTTGTTGATCCACTGTAAGGTTCAAGGGGTGAGGAGTGGAAGCAGGCAGTCTCAAGAGTAAAGACCATCAGCAGCACCAGGATACCTTTAGTAAATTGATTTATTTCGACTGTCTCCAGGGCAATGACCAAGTTGTAAACAGTCGTAAAACCAACTTGCCACTCGCATGCCATTTACTATGGAGGAAACTTGCTCATTGTAACATGTCATTTATATAATGGGTGTAGGAGATTACTTTTACAGCTTGGTAAGGTTTTTATATGGCCTCAAAACTCCTAAAAACCAGTCAAGATTTGTCTCTGTATAAAAAAAACAGGCCAACAAAAAGCAGGATGAATATTATTTCTGGAGGAATGGAAGTGTATTTCTTATGTACTTATTTACTATGGGCCATTTTATAGTCCAGACAACCAGAGCTGTTCCAGACCATCTGTGTTTTATTACCCTAGGAATAACAACACATCCGGTTTCACATGTCTTACCGTGTGATAGTTGATCATCTCTTGCAAGCTCTCAGCAAACTTAGTGAGACTGGACTGTAGAAAGGGAAGGACAGCAATGAGAACACTGAAATTAACAGTGTGTTCTTCTTCAGCTAACATGTTACAACTACGAATACAATTTTACAACAAAAAAAGAGCAACAAGCTAAATGTTTTTGGAATGGAAAAAGAAGAATATATAGACATACACACAAACGTACAGACATGCACACAAACGCACACACACAAACATACTAAACTTTTCTGCATGAGGCATGAGGGAATACAATTGGAGCTTTGGGAGAAAATACTTTCTCAAAATACTTTTTTCTCAGCAGCTCAACTGCAGCCCTAACAGAGGGGCAGGTAGTGGACACACAATGCCAAAAAGGAAGTGTCGGCATTTTAAAGGCAAGACCCACGTTAATAAACAAAACAGCCCTCAATTGCTTACAATGACTAAAACATGCGTTTCAAGAGCAAGCTAGTGTTGGCGTAAACATAAGTCATATTTCAAGTTCATATCGGCGATAAACATAATAGGCTGGGCGTGTCTGCACATGGTGTCTATTTACCTCAATGACCTCATCTTTGGTGGACTGCTGTGCCAGCTCTCTGATGCCGTTGACAAACTGTTTGTTAGCCGTGTTGTAGGCTTTGCCCGCATCAATCATCCCAATACAGAGCTTCACCAGCTGGACAGAGAAGATGGGGCATAGTCAGAGAGGACAAGAGTGAAGCAGGAATAGCAGTTCAAGTAAAGGGAGATTGAAGACAAAAGTATAGTGAGTAGTCATAAACGGTCCTTCACCATTGCTTAAAGGCATCGTCTCGTCTTGTGGACGTATGTTGCTGCTGACATTAACTTTCACTACGATACGAATCTGAAATGAGGATCTTTAATCCAGGGGGAAGCTCATCATTTCAACACATTGCTTTGTAATCAGATGCAACTTTTCCCTCTGACTCATTGGGGAATTTGGGACTAAAGATAATGTAAACAAACAACCACTGGCCCTTCTCCATGCACTCCCACGCAAGCGGTTAAAGACCCGAGTCCTGTGCTCAGGGTTTGGACACATTTAACATGTGCAATATCATCATTTCTCCAAAACTTTACTCTCAAAAGTCATAAATCCTGGAAGTTATGAAATTATCTTTCCATTCATTTTTCCAATCCTACAGGCACATGGTAGGCCAACACACAGCAGTCTGTGCCCTCCTGTGTCTGAGCCTGTCATGTCAGTGCACAACAGCTTTGGTATTAAGTGTACAGGTTTCAATACAGCATGTCAACAATAAAGTACATTATTGTATCGTATTGGCCACTGCCCCCGCTTACTCAGAGCACTCCCATAAATCTCTGATCCTGCCTTCCTGGTCTATGTTAGGCTAAGCTCGGAATGTTTAAGCTCTTAGAAATATTTAAAAGTATTTAAAATAAGTACAGTAATAGTATGATGCTTAGTAACTAAAGCAGTACTGATGACAGCTGATGTCATTATTGTAAAAGAAGAATGTGTTTGCTTACAATGACTGGTGTATGACCTATTCAGCTAAGGACAAATGTACTAATTGTAAATCGCTGTGGATAAAAGCTAAAGGCTGTAATTCTGAATTTTCAGATCAAACATTCACATTCAGCCCTGCATTTGGAGACTTCAATTATACACCAAAGCAGACAAGGCACTGTGCAACTAATGGACATAGGAGAGCTGAGATGTCATGGGATGGTCTGTACACACCCAGGCAGTTTGGATAATCCCTTCTATGTTTGTTAGTACTATGCACTAGTCGTTTGCTTCTAAAGGCAGGTCTCACTGCATCTTCCCGCTGTCAAATGTCTGTTTGGAGAAGAACCCATTCATCTGCTAAGAGGAACTGAACTACGTGAGAAAGACAATTCTTATTTCTCCCTCAAACATTGACACACACCCTACCACTTCCTCTATGAATGTATATTCTGCACAAATCTGCTAAGTGACACACTCCCAAAATAAATCTGTTGGAATTTCAATTCATATAAAATCGGTTCTTCTGTGTTTTAGACACTTCTCCGTTTTCAATTATAGACCTACTTCTTCAATGAGGTTATTACAGCCACTTTTATCCAAAGTGACTTAAAATGAGTACAATTACAGTATTAAAGAGCAGGTGAGGCATCTTGGCTCAGGGAAGTTTACAGGTAGGCTGGGGATCAAACCCAGGACCTTTCGATTAGGAGTCCACAACCCTAACCTGCCCCCTTTCTCCAGCTCATGTGAGAATGTATAATTTTACACACATTTTCAATTCTATCAATGTATTTATGCAATATATTTCAATCACCTAAACAGGTACAAGGTTCTCAGTGGTATGTTCTGCTTGCTTTTGTTCACTTTTGCTATGTTGCTTTTGTATTATCTATGCATACCTTGTGAATCATAATCTGTGCTTTATTTTAACTTAACACCCTACGCCCATCCTCCAGGTAAAGTGACCTAAGCTGAACATGACCACTGAAGACCCTGCTCTGTAATTAAAGAGCCCTCATTGGGAGACTGCAGTTATTCCAATATTGTCTGTAGTCCCCCCCCCCTTAATACCTTAAGGAAAACAGCTATACCAAGAGAAGATTCAATATTGGACATATTAAAACTCTGTTGTTTTAAGATCAAACTTGGCAGTGTGTGTTGCGGTGGCAGGTGGGAGGGGGGAGCCATAGGTTTGTTTCTAATAAAACACTGAGCACTCAGCTGCCCCACCCACCCACCCTCACACACCTACACATACACTATACGGATGCAGGATGAGGAGGAAGGAGACGGAACAAAGGAACAAAGATCTCTGGAGAAGCCCAGACAAGAAGTCCCACATTTACAAGGAGTGTCATCTAGCCAGCCGCAGAGCCATCCGAGGATGCCTGTGATGTTTATTTTCAAAGGACTCTAGACCATTCAAAGGCCTACATCACACAGTTAAGTAAGGAAGAGGATTCCATCACAGTCTGAGATTAGTATATAGGTCAGCATCAGGCTGCGAGTGTAGTGTCAGCCAGCAGCAGCGGTGCTGAAGTTGAGATCAAACCTGCAACGCTCTGCGCACCAGACGGATGTCTCTAGCCGCTCGGCCCACATGATGGGCAAATGAACAAACAAGCAATGTTCCGTGGGCGACGATACTCACTTTGTCAAGTTTGGATTCCAACTCGCAGACATCACCTTCTACTTCCTCTATGGTGGCTCTGGGAGGACAAAGAAAATAGAATACCATAAGTGAAGAGTGGCGATTAGCATGTAGTACCAATGTTAGCATGTTTACACAGTTTTAATTCCAACCAAACAGCATCAAGACCTATCCACACTCTCACTCACACAACCAACTGGGGCCACATACATGTATGCACAACCACACACACAGATACGCGGGCAGGCCTACATGCACACACAAAAGGACAGATTGAGAGCTGCCACGGCCGCTGGGCAGCACCACGGGGCCAGGAGGCATCAGAGCTGGTATTTTGCTTTTCAAAATGTGACAGCTTGGCCCTGCATGGGGACAATAAGCTAGGACCATGTTGGAAAATCATAGCAGCGGAAAAAATAGAATAGAAATAGAAATGGTGATGACCTCATCACAGAAGAGGGTGGCTGCATAACCCTCCACGCAGTTTATAATAAACTGATTCTTTTGCATTCCTTGTGTAGTGTAAAAAGAAAAAGTTTAATTGTATTGTATACTAAAAATAATTTAGTCAACACACTTTTAGTGACGGGTGTCAAAGCTTGATACACTGCAAAGACTATTACAGACTTTTTCCTCCTTTTGAGCTTTTTTTTTAAAAATAACTTATGGCTATATGAGTGGGAATGGCATAGGTCGACGGTTACAATCCAGAAATGATGTCACACCTGTGGCCGAAAGAGTTGTTAGTCCAACCCTCTCTGGTCCCTTAAGACAACACAACTTGAATACTACTATAAGAGACTTAACTAGTAAGCATTCATCACAGTTCAGCAGAAAAACTAAGGGCTGACCTAACAGCAAAGATGAAGGCATGAGGAAACAGCCTAGTTAAAATGGTACTCTAGATGCAAGAGTTGCCGGTCTTGTCTCGAAATGTTGTGTAATTCAGAACAGGAACTATGTGGCTTTTATTATGTGAACTACATGTATATTCCTTTTATTCCTAATTGTATTTTACTTCATCTTTAACTGTCTATGAAGCGTTTTCCTTCGCAGATTAGCAGCAGACAAAATGCTATCACTGCAATTATTGTATAAAATGTGAAGGATTCAGATGAGACACGACTCACAAGCATCTAGTCTGCAACTGCAGAAGCTGTATTTGCTGGTATACTTTGCTTCCCATCCACCTACTGAATAGTATTGTACTTTGATTCGATTGTGTAGTACCACACATTTCTTTCCTGATCATTTTATTAACATTGGGATTCTTTAGATGAACCTCAGGGGGGATTTGTATTGTTATTTTAATTCCGTGTAATCTCTAGAAGTGGAGGTAAATCCCCTGCTGTAAGAGCACACAACCGATGAATGGACACAGGGCACGAGTCACAGCGACAAGGTTTGAGCAGTTTAACGCGCAGGCCGCTGTGCGATTAAGCAAGAAAAGCAATCCTCCCCCTCATGGGAGGAGGACACTCTTCACTGCAGCAGTGACGCACAGACACAGGGATTAGGGAACTTAAACGTATAATGTGCATCAGAGTGAGTTACAGGTTACAAGGCTGAAAAGGCGAAACGGCAGACATGTTCTTGTGCGGTTGTAATCTGTGTATATCGACATGTACAGTACGGGCCTGTATGCAGCTTTTTGCGAATTTTTGTGCGTGTGTGTTTCTACCAACGCTGTAGTGTGCGAGCATACACGCGTTTGGGCAAGAGCACTGTCTGTGCTAATGTGATTTACAAACAGATGCGTGTACGTGTGTTTGTGTGTACTGATGTTAAAGGGATTAGGTGCGACACCCAGTGTAACAGCGGCCGTGGTCCCTCGCCAATCCTTCTCCAGCTGCTGGCGTACCATCGGATCACACACTGACGTACATGCTCCAACATCTGGTGTGAAACAGAGGAACCGCACGGCAGCCCGGGCTGGCATAAGGACCTCAATGTCCTGGACAAGATATTAGGAACACGGTAGCATGCAGGATGAATGTAAATGGGTAGAGGGTAGAGCAGCCAGTATGTATGGTTGATGGGTTTTGTTTATTTCAGTGGTTTCCAAGGTCTGGGGAAACCACACATTTCCGATGATTCAGAGGTTGCTCCAGGAAAATGTCATTATACTCACTGCAAAGTAGTCCCATAATATAGCGAGTAAGTAATTTGGTGCAACAAAAAGAAGCTTTCCTCTGTCCAAAATGTTTACAGACAGTTTCACCATGCATCTCTGAATGAATTGTCTTTTTTGCACTTCCTCTTCCTGCGATAAGATTGTCGTCATTGACATCTACAATAATTTGCCTACTTGGTTTGCCAAGTTAGTTAGATAAACCTTGTTATGATAAAAACTATACTGCGCATTTGTGCGTTTTCCCCCATATTTTGTCCTTTCAAAAACAGGATTTTGAAGGCAATAAGTGTCCCATTTCAGGGATCCGCCTCTGTGTGGTAGAAAGGAAGAGAGGCCTGTTTCTCTGCGTTTCTCAGTCCACCCTTGTGTGTTGTCATGCTGGCATACAGTGCTGCTGTAAAGATATATGGAGCCCTGCAGCTCTGTAATTACACCAATCTGTTCTGTGGCCTGAAACCACTAGTAGAGCACTAGCCTGCCCTACAAACTAGACTGCTGGTCCTGGTAAACACAGCATGCGACTTTACTTCTAAAATGTCTTTTTAGATCAAGTTACCTTTAGCTATAAAGAAAGCAATGCAGGTCTAACCCAATTCTCCCTCACAACTGTGTCTAGCCATGACAGATGACTATTTGCCTTGAATCCCATAACTCCTGCCTGCAGGGTAGACTGGTGAAAATGCTGACACAGGATAAGAGGAGGAGGACAAGTGAAAATCTGGGTCACTGCTGCTGACCTTGGAATGTGTCCCGGCCCAAGTCGGCATAATGAGCAGAGAGAGAGTTGGCGAGAGTAGGAGAGGAATGGAATTCTAACACACCTATATGCTTACAAAGTGAAAGCAGGTAGGCAGCCAAGGACAACAAAAGGCGGCGACGCAAAAAACACATGAGCCTACCTAAAGCCACCGCCGCTTCAGAAAACGAGGGCGACAGTTAGGCTAAAGGCTAACTAGAAAGAGCTTAGTCCACCAGCATCAGCAAAGGAATTCACTGATAGCATATCAGACTGTTACTCCTTCACAGTTTCAGGTCCGTTTCATCTGTGAACAAGATTGTTCCAATGGGGTTCAGTTGCCCTCAAGGATGACCAAAAACTTCCCACGAGATTATCCAGCAAAATCAGTGGTTCCATTTCACTGTTAATTCATTGATAAAGTAGCACAGTGACAAGGCTTCTGACTCAACACATCAGTTCTTGATATCAGAAGGTTTGGGAGCGTCTGTGGTCCGCCAGTATGAGATTGTCTAATGGAATATGACTGAACTACATTATATAATACATTAGGCCTACTACAATTAGCTCATTTAGCAGACTCTTTTATCCACACACACACACACACACAAAAAAAAAATTGCACCATGTAATTGTGGATAAAATTACATGGTGCAAATAATTTGTTTTGCCATTACATGGAGCAGGTAGGGGTTAGGCATCTTGCTCAAGGATGCTTACAAGTAGGCCAACTCTGGGGCTCAAACCCACGACCTTCCGGCTGGGAGTCCAACACCTAGACCACTAGACTATTCTGCGCAGGATAGTCTAGTGGAAAGTGACTACTCATGGCATTTGGTCAGTACCACTGACTTTAGCACTATGGGCCCGTTCTCTAGCCATTTACTAGGCCAACATGTCCTGTAGCCTTGAGAGGGGTTCCGTTGATGTTATTTGCAATGTAGATGTAAGCATAACATGATAAAGCAGCTGCGTTCACAACAGTAATTTGTACAATAAGATGGTCGTATACAGCATCTGCAACACAGGTCAGCTTGACCCTCACCTCAATTTATAGATAACAGAGTAGAAATAATAGAAAAAAAAGTCATTATTCTGTATTAAACTATAGCAAACAAAGGAGAATTTGCTCAATAACTGTGTGAGATTAGTTTTTTTTATGGTTTATGCATGTCAGTAGCATGGGTTTTATGAAATATTTTATGAAAACACAGCCAGGGAGAAAGAAAAACATTTAGACAATTTAGCTCCAGGAAATTTAACTACAGCATTTCTTATAGCTTACACTTGGTAAGAACAGCCCACTGTGAATTGACTCTACCCTGTGTACCTGAAAACTCACACTTGATCCCATTAAAGTGATAGAACACAAAACACTGAATTATGGCATTAATAAGCTGCGATATAGAAACAATGGATGGCAACTAAACATGAGGAGATGCAGCTACCATCTTCTGTGTGAAGGTATCTTAGACAAACATCAAATATCTGACTCCTGCAATCTATAACTAAAGAGCATTGGGGGGGGGGGGGGGGGGTGGGGGGTCACACCAAT
>JAODLI010000024.1:6405715-6407294 GCA_027575585.1 Percopsis omiscomaycus | reverse complement strand
AGCGGGGGCTGGTAGCCCGCCCCACCGGATCCCCCCCCCCCCCCCCCCCATAAATCTTACTAATAAGTGGCACCCTCTCAAATAGAACCAACACGCGGGTGATTATTTGGGAAAGGGCTTAAGACGCGGCATGCAGCCTGCTGCTTATCATTAGGGGTGCAAGGGCTTGTGGGTAATCTACCTGAGATGGGCTGTGTACTGCCCTGCGACAGATGAGTAAATGCTGCGACATCTAAATAGACAAATAAGAATTCATTTCCACGGCCTTTTATCATTCGGCCGCGCCAGTGATTGAAATGGAGACGGAATGCACTACGTGAATATGTGTGTTTGTGTGTGTGTCTGTGTGTGTGTGTGTGTGTGTGTCTGTATGGGCGTCCTTGAAGATAGAGCCATGAACGATATGAAAGGCTTATTTAATCTATTTTCAAGGTAAAATGATCTTCTGGCCGTGTTTTAGTGCGCCGCATTTGAAAGCGGTACAAAGCCGTTACAGTGCCCCCCAAGTCCATTAAACTGAATGACAGACTTTGTTTACAGCCCGAAGTGCTTCTGCGCCAGAGCCATTATCAGCGCATACTGATGCAGGCGTCAACAGCAGGACTGTCATTATGGAGGGACAGCAGTCCGTCTTCTAGCAACGCTCACACTGGAGAAATGAATAAAAGATGCGCTAATCACAAGATGGCAGACGACTTTCATTACATTCACCGACATATTGTCTTGTTAATGCTGCACAGTGCGTACAGGGGGAACTTTCTGCCAGCTAAAATAACGCTTGGGTATACCGTACATATTTACATTAAACTGATGTTCATATTTATTCTTGCTCAAGGACACTTCAGCAGTGGCGGCCCAATTTTTTCCCCATTTGAACTACCTACTATCCTCTTGGACAGTATGTGACGCGTTAGCGCTTACATTAAAGCGGTAATGTGTCGTTTTGGGCAACTAGGGGGTAGCGATGAGTAAAAAGTAGTTCCTCTCCATCGAGGAACTTCACGGTGAGTAGAGACACTACTACTTCCACCCCGTTATGATGCATCTATACACTGCATGTAGAAGTACCCTGCCCGAGACGGGAGGGTTTTCATGATATTAGTTTTGACACACGACGCTTTTAACATTGAAACCTTTCCACATATTTAATTCACTGTTCTATGGCTTTTAATGGACTTGGAGTATTATCTTTGTTTTGACTGTGTAAGCACTTTCTGCTGTTTTTAAAAGTGCTCTATGAATATAGTTAATTAGTATTATTATTAATATTGTTACCGTGTGTCTACTGTGTGTCTACCGTGTGTCTACTGTGTGTCTACTGTGTGTCTACTGTGTGTTTACGGTGTGTCTACTGTGTGTCTACTGTGTGTTTACGGTGTGTCTACTGTGTGTCTACTGTGTGTCTACGGTGTGTACTGTGTGTCTACTGTGTGTCTACTGTGTGTTTACCGTGTGTTTACCGTGTGTCTACCGTGTGTCTACTTTGTGTCTACCGTGTGTCTACCGTGTGTTTACTGTGTGTCTACCGTGTGTTTACCGTGTGTTTACCGTGTGTCTACCATGTGTTTACCGTGTGTCT
>JAODLI010000024.1:6395715-6400715 GCA_027575585.1 Percopsis omiscomaycus | reverse complement strand
AAAATACGTTAATATAGACTGCCACAGCATTATGTTTACTTTACGTACAGAACTGGTCAGGTTAAAAGCTTTTAGATGTGAATTAAGTTTGGTCCCATTACCATTATACTGTAGCTAGCGGAACTTGACGAGCTAACACGTCCCATCTCGACCCCCGCGGTGGGCCTAGCTGTGAGCATCCTTGAGCAACCCGTCTACCTACCTGTATTTAACCCTTCACCTTGGATAAAAGTGTCCGCTAAATGCTGCAAGCTCTACATAAATGTGCATATAGCATCAACACATCTCGTGGCTGCGGTGTGTGCTGTAGCCTGAACTTTGACAAGGGTACACTGCTGTTTATTTACCGTGTTTGACAGGGGCACCGAGTGCTCTGCGGCTTCTAGTGTTCTGCCGGCGGCTAAAGGGCAACACTTGTTCCCCGCGAGCACACGGACCGCCTAACCCCGTCTAATGGAAACTCTGCTAACGCCGGCAACCAAGGTGACACGTATCACGGTCCGTGACCCCGCGGTTCGGCGGTTGGGGCTGATTTGTCGCGGCCAGTGTCCAGAGACTTGTGACCGCAGGGTTCATAAGCTATTCCTGGACATACTCTCCGCACCTGCGGCCACGGAGCACCGGCTTGGCATTTCAGACTTTATCACCTGTCACAGGAGAGACCGGTGAGGCTTCCAGACGACACTGTCTGCCTCCCGCACCTCTTTGTCCTTGGACGTCCTACCTGGAGAGACCAGGGAAAGACTAGGCACATTTTTTGGCCGCTCAATCGAGTATTGAGGGAAGTATTTGTGTGAAGCTGGGGTACTGCTTATCTGATAATAATGTCAAGCTAGGAGCATTTACGTGGCGTGGGTGACACGTGGATTATGTTTGTGTGTGCGCGTGCATGTGTGTGTGTGTCTGCGAGGGTGTGTGTGTGTAATCTTGATTCTGTGTCCGCAGGTTCTGCTGACGTGTCTGGGAGTGTGTGTATGTCTGTGTGTGTGTGAGTGTGTATCTTGATACTTTATGAATCTGTTGCACGTATGAAAAAGTGTGTGCGTGTGTTTCTGTGTGTGTGCCAGTTATAGCAGTTCTTTTCCAAGCTTTACCCCTCACTGTGCTAGAACATTCTTTCAACCCAAATATGGCAGAAAAAAACTTTACTGTACATATTATTAAAGCGTACAAATGAACACAGCCCTGAGAATAATGTCTAACCCTCACCTGCTACTTAATACAGGTATTAAGGTATTAAATATATGAAGGTATTAAATATGCCCTCCCCCCTCTTAGAAACAGTTAGAGTGTGTTTGAGTCTGTGAGCATCTGTCTGTCAGTGTGTGTCTGTGTTTGAGGTTTGTGTGTATACTGTGTGTGTACGTGTGCATGTCAGCTTTCTGTGTGTGTGTGTGTGTGTGCGTGTGTGAGAGAGAGTCAGACTGTGTGTGTGTGTGTGTGTGTGTGAGAGAGAGAGTCAGACTGCGTGTGTGTGTGTGACGGAGGTCTCCCAGGGACACCGTGATGAAGGTGACATGTCTCTTCACTCTCCACAGGGGGTGTCTGGGCACCAGAGGAAGTCACTAGAAGGCCAGCGTTGTCACAGCAATGAAGCCCCTCACTGCATAACACACACACACAGTGTAATCTCTCTACAGCTGGCATGAGGTACCAGCGGTTTGCTCATTCAGAGTCATCAGTGTTTGTGCTCTAACCTGTCCCACTGGACTTATCTGTACGGTTCTGAACCCTTGTTCCAATCCAGCCCCGTTTATCTATTCTTTAATTAGCAGCCCACATGTGCAGATACAACACAAAGCAACTTTCTCCAGTGATAAAGTAGGATAGATGCGGGGCAAACGTGTGTAAGGAGGAACTAATTGTGTTTTCCATTCCTCTGATAAAAACGAGAGCCAGTGTGAAGTGTCCCAGTGATTTACTGAAGGGGAACTACACACCTGGGCCACAGTTGCATGGGGAGCATACCTGGGATAACACCACACAATTCAGGAAGAACCACCTTCCTTGGGCAGTCCTTCCTTGAATAAACAAATGCATCCCAAGCAAGTTCAATTCAAACAAACATCAAACTGTAACATTTAACTGTTAAAACCAAAGTGGTTTCGCCACAAAAGTTTAAATAGTAGAAATAAATAGTATAAATAGCAGAAATACATGAATGGAATTCACTAATTAGGTAGCTATGGACTACATACCATTAGATAACAGTATCTATTTCATGACATATGATAAGAAAAAGCCGTCTGTACTGTTGGCTCAGTGTAGCGCAAAGAATCCGGGGATTCTTAACAACTTTCAATGTTTTCTAGTGATATTAGTGCGATCAAGGAGCGATTAAGATCCAGGATGTGATGGAATATAGACGTGTTTATGAAAGTTACACGCGTGATTCAGCATGGTTTGTGGGGTAACCTCTCTCCACTACAACATCTGTGGCTACTGAGCTGAAAGACTAAAGCACAGATCGTGCGTCTCAGCCCCCGTGACTGTCTCAGCACCGACCACTGTCTGTGTCTCCTGTAATAATACCCGCCGTCTCCACACTGAGTGTGGGGCCGTCACATGCCGGCCTGGGGGAGATGGATTGAAACAGAATGTCAGCACTAACACAAAGGACCTTGGTTGAACATTTCGGGCTGGGCTGTGCGCCCTGTCACCGCCCACAGCTACCACCGAGCTCCCTGCCACGTGTCTACACACTCCAGCAAAGTCGCGTCCTCAGGCCCTGCAAGGCCAGCTGCACACGCACGCGCGCACGCACACACGCACGCACACATGCCTACGTGTGCGTTTTTACAAAGCCGCTAGTGCGTACAGGACGCACACACAAACACGCACACACTGAAATGTGCAAACGCAAGCATTGACGAGCGCACACACGTGCAAAGTAAAGCGTAACATAACATAACATAGCCCATATGCATGTGCAGAGGCACATTAGCAACACATGCTCATATGCAGACATGCATGGTTTGCACAAACACTGTTATGTGTACAGCACGTTATTAGAAATCATACATTATCTGGCCGCTCTGTCTGATTGGTTGAAACCTGAGGTTGTCACTGATGGTAGGACCACTCCGTCGACCACCTAACTGTTTTCTACAAAAACGGACAAAACAACAAAAGAAGCTAAGTACTAGCAAAGCTAGCCAAACTAGCGAGTCTATTTTAAATGCTACTGACTGTTGGCTCCATGGTGTTTCTAGGTTGGATAGCATCAAGCCTCTTGTAGCGGAAACAAGTCTGTAGGGAGGAAGACATTGCAAATATTAAAAGCAGAACTGAACACTTGAGGTTGCGTGTTACGGTTAACAACACGAGGCGATGATGACACCCTCACGTCTTCCATCGTTGGACTGTATTGACCTTCATTTCACCTCTGCTGTGTACAAACGTGCTATTCATCATTTCCCCCCGAACTTTATTCACACCAAATCCTTTTTTTATTGTACGAATTACTACAGGGGGAGACAATAGGCACGTGAAAATGAGATTTTACGATTATGAATAATAAGTATTAGATTAGCTCCTTTAACTGCCGCTATCGCAGGAGAAACATAATTGAGTGGCATACAGTCAATTCAGTGCTCCCTGAGTTTACAGCGATAACAGGTCCTTCTTATTGAATTTGACTCAACTGTTATTTATTCTTCCTGCTCAGAAGACACACTAAAAAACGACTGCGTGCTCATTTTTCTCAATCAAAACAGATAAAAGAAAACATCACACGTTTGCAAAGGTCTCCAATATGTCGTTACTCACTGTTTCTAAAAAGAAAAAGGTCTCATATTTTACAGGTGGTCTTTATGTGCTTCATGTCTCAGGTTGATTTATTTATGTTCAATATTTTTACATGCTTTGGGTTTTTTGTGATTTGGATGTATGTTGTTTTTTTTCCCATTTCATGAGCAGAACAATAATGATTGATTGATTGATGTCAGCATACACACACACACACACACACACACACCCACACACAGACACTCACACACACTGTGCGTGGGTGTGTGTCTGTGTGTGTGTGCGGTTTCCACCATGTGTGCCCGAATGTGGTTTTGTGTGTGTGTGTGTTTTTATATGTCATGTGTGTGTGTGCATGTGTGTGTAATGAAGCTGGTTAGAATCCCACTCCAAACCCCTCTTCCTCTCTCCTCCTCTTTCTCGTCTTCACAGCCCCCCCTCCAACTTGCCTGCCAGGGAGGCAAGATGTCCTCCCAGCCTGCAGCCAATCAGACAGCTTGGCTCGCCCAGGACATCACAGGACAGCTGATCCTCTCTCCAGACTTCCTTCATCTGCTATCTGGAAAGCCCTGGACACGCACACGCACACACACACACGGACACACGCACACGCACACACACACACACACACCCTGCTACATGCTCTACTGGGCACCTTATAAAGCGGGGTGGTGAGTGTAAGTATTTGCGTGTGTGTGTGTGTGTGTGTGTGTGTGTGTGTGTGGGTGTATGTAACCGTGTGTGCATGTTCATATACAGTACACACACACACACACACACACACACACACACAAGCCATAAAAAACGGCATCCTCATGCTACTGGTGTGTGTGTGTGTGTGGTGTGCGTGTGATTATGATGAACTGGTTAAACTGCAATTACAGCGGCGGGCGACAGGCGAGGAGACGACAGCAGTTTAGACGACAATTTGGGCGGCGTGCGCCGCCACCGCCACCGCCGTCGTCATCGCCATCGCCGCAGCTGGGCTCTGCTTTAATGCAGTAATTGATAGACTCTGCCAGTCAGTAGAGGGAGCAGAATTAAAACTCAAATTATCATCATTAGGACTCCGGCTAATTGCTGCATCCAGTGCGCACCGCCGTTTTGGTTTTTCATTATGACATTATACTCGTGTTATCTAATTTCATCAGCTGCGCGCTGATCGCTGCTTTCCTCCGAGGCGTTGTCGAGTAGGAGTTTAAAGAGAGAATCTTGATTTTTTTTTGTTCGGTGGGGGGGGGGGGGGGGGGGGG
>JAODLI010000024.1:6368426-6382482 GCA_027575585.1 Percopsis omiscomaycus | reverse complement strand
CCTCCGACCTCTCAGTCACTTCACTCGTGATCTGGAGGCTGATATTGGCGGCACGCACTGGGCGCCTACACTCTACTGAGTTGTGCCTATCCCCTCCGGCGCTGCTTGATGTTGTTCCGGGAATGTCGCACCTAGACACCATTATATAAAAAGCTTTAATGGAAAAGCTTTAATGCTTTAATGTTTGTCTGGCACTTGAATTGAGGGTAGGAGAAACGCAATACATTTGACTTCCAACAGCCATACACACCACCAACTGCTACTTTAAGGACGACGTAACCAAACTAAGGAGGCGTCATAGAGCGATCAGGACACGAGCAGCAGTCAATGGAGGGGTGAAGGAGTAAGGCGGTGGGGCAGTGCAGGAGGTGTGGGGGCGTGGGGTGGGGGGGGCATATTTCCCACAGCTCCGTGTCACGGCAGGATCACGGCACAAGATTACTGGGGGGATCAGCGCGATCGGCTGTCTCTGATCTGGATGACATCTGCCGCCGAAGGTGACACAAGCTGTGACGGGCGTCACAAAGACTAGGAGCTAGGAGATGCTAAACTGTCATGCTAAACTGCCCTCGCATTGCTTTAGCTTCAGTTACACCGTGCTAAAACGAGTTCCTAAGTTCCTAAATTCAGTCGTGAAATCTTGAATTCTTAGTCCACATATTCTCTGCCCTATGACGGTGAAAGCTATTTGCACATAATCCACTGATTAAAACAGAGCGCCCTTGAATTAAACCAATATCTGTCCAGCTTCAAAAGATGGATTAATCATCCCAATAATTGCACAGTTCATAACAAGGAGACACGGATTAAGGAATTCATTAAGGGTTTTGAGCAGAGCACAGCTTGCGTACAGTGACATTTGCGTCCCGCACCAGAGATGAAAGTCATCTCGTCAATATGGAACACCGGATGGGTTTGACATGACCCGCACGGAAAATCATCTCTGAGCGAAATCCTCAGCTCCAAGATTCCAGGAGGAAATTCTTAAACATATGGCCTAAATAGTTGCTAATGGCTGGGTAGCGAGTCATCTGGGGGCCATCCGACGCAAACCCGAGCCCTTTATTCTTTGTGATGCAGGCTTTATCTGTGATTAAATGTCTGACTTTCACTTCCACATATGGCTGCAGAAAACTCCCTTTCTCCTCAGGGATATCTCACTGAGCCATTCCAAGAAAGAAAGAAAAAAACAGATAGATAAGACTGTTCTCTAGCCATACCAAAAACATAATGCTGATTTTCTTGTGAATACTATTTGTAGGTTGTACTGGGCACACCAACTGGCAGAAAATCATTTTCTTATTGTTCATTACGGTGTGATATAACACATCTTAATGCACATAATGGTTATTTCAGTGTCTCCATTGTTCAAGTACATGTTTACACATACAAACACCAAAGGTTAACTTTAAAAAAAAGTAGTCATTTTGCACCATCAAGTGCCCAAGTAAGGCCACGCTATCATTTATCCTCAAAACAAGGCCATTTTGAAAGGGGGTAAGGGAACCTGCAAAGGAAATAAAACATCTTCATCCTGGGTCTATGAATAGCTGTTTGAGAGGATTATTCAGCGATTATTCATTTGCTCCGTGAGAAAGCTCGGAGTGAAACTACATGGTGGTTTGTGGTCTGTTTACCGAGGTTCTGGCTGGCCATTTAGATGAAAAATGTCACACCGCTTTACCACCAAGTGTTTATGACAGATTAGAGGCCCGCATCCAACTGCATTTTCATCCCAGTTATTTTTGTTTTAATGCATGTGTGAATCAATTAATTCTGTCATAAAAAGGCCACCATAAACTGTGTTCCGAAAGTTAATGAGTCCAGCATTACCACATTATTACACCAGCTGGCATAATGGACCATGTGTTGTTTGTCATAATATATGCTGACATGCTTAACAGTCATAAATTGTTTGCATTGGTAAGTCTGGTTTTTGCTTTGATTCTTCTGTGTGGCGTTGATGAAAGCGCTGTCTGTACTTTATGTCCATACCAGCATGTCTGCACCAATTATGGGATTAGCCAAGGCCAGTACAGTAGCTGAAGTAGTTTAGGTCTTTCTGCAAGACAAACACGTTTCCTCAAAGGGAAACGTGTTTGTTTTACTCCTGGTGTGTTCAGGAGTAATTCTGATTTTGAAGGGGTTCTGCAAGGAACCTTCATGGGCCCACAATGGATGCAATACAAAAACTCTAAAGGCTCTTATCAATGACCTTTTACTTTTGTAGGGCGCATACCAGCAACACCCCCTTCCCATCACGAATGTGTACACTGTATATACCGTATATATGCAATGCTGTAGTACAGCTACTTGCTATCTGTCCTACAGATAGGTTCTTCTGAAGCAGGCTTGTGGTTAGCTAGGACTACTTCCACTGCTCAGCTAGCCGTGTGAACCACGTGGCGCCGGGAACAAACATGACAAGTGGACAAGCCCCTCACCAGATAAGCAGGTCAACATATGGGTCTGTCACACCCCCCGACCCCCATCAGGCTGCCTCGGCCAATGGGAAGACGGCCGCCTCACATCCATCCATCCTGCGGTAAGCAGTCTGCAGCACAGCGAGAGGGTGGAGCCCACCTGGCTCAAGGTCACAGGGCCCTTCACTGCTGGGGGATGATGACTAGCCCGGTGCCAGCCGGCCATCCAGCCAGCAGGCCAGCCAGTAGGCAAGCCGGGGTAACTCCAGCCTGGGTGTACCCGGGCTGGAGTTACCCTGGCTGGGAGCAGGGTGGGCGATGGCGGGGAGACCCCCTGTTGCTGGGTAACTGGTACCAAATGGTGGCATCCCTTTGGGATGGTGTGTGTGTGTGTGTGTGGGGGGGGGAGCAGGCAGCTGTCTCCTGTCAGCCCCCCCCCCCCGCGGACTACCGCCATCGTCTCCAATGCGCACACACACACACACACGCTGTATACTGTATGTGTGCTGTACATACACATGCACGTACCTCCACAGAATCACACACTCTCGTGCACGCACACACACGCACACACACACACACACACACACACTGATCCAGGCAGCTCCCATGTGCTTCATGTGTCAAACCTAACGAAAGAGCCTGCTACTTTAATTTTCCTGACTGAATAAATAAAACGCACTAAAATATTCAACGGTGGGAATAATCACCTTAAATGTCTGTTACAACACTAAATAACGATGATTAAACATTGATCAAAGTCCCTTTTTTTTCTCGATGTCCTGCGGTGTGATTCATTTTTTACAGAAATTAAAAGATAATATCAAAATCTCCTCTCCTTTACAGCCAGGCGCATGTGCCTCCCTCTCTGCGGCCCACAGCTGAATATTGTTATATGGGCCTTGATGGGAAGAAGCTGCATAATTAATTTGTATATTCTAGCATGACAGATGTTTGATTTTGGCCATAAAAGTAATTAATAACAGAGTGGGGGGAGAGGCAGATTGCTGGAAGATTATTTATGAAGACTCCTTTCGAAGCACGTTGGGATGGGGGCAGGGGTGGAGGGGGTGGGGTTAGAGGGGGGGCGGGGGGGTATCAGGCCTCGTTCACGCCCCCAACCTCACCTGCTCCCATGGCCACAGCTGCTAGCTAGCCTAGCCGTTAGTTAGCCTAGTGTCACCATCTGCAAACATTTGTTTAAATAATCCCACATTAACAAATAACAGAATGACTTGGATTTAATACCAGGAATTGTTATTATTATTACTGCCCGGGCTTTAAAATGCCCCAGAGTTGGCCTACCTGTAAGCATCCTTGAGCAAGATGCCTAACCCCCATGTAACAGCACCATGTAATTGTAAGTCACTTTGGATAAAAGCGTCTGCTAAATGACCTGATTGTAATTGCTTAAATGACCCTGTCTATATTTGGGACAGGTGTCTATACAGTGAAGTGGACTAGCTCCATTGTTTGCCATGGATTTCGCTAGCATAGATGCTAGATGACATACTTAGCACAATATAGGTCTACCTGTAAACCTGCTAGCATAGCATGGCGCTAGTGTAACTGGTCGAGTCCCGCACCGGACTCGAACCCGGATCACCGGCATGGGAGGCAGATGCACTAGCAAGGGAGGCTAAAACCCAAAGGACTCTAGCATCTGTCGCTAGCACATATCTTAAGGTGTAGGGGAGTGAGGTTTACTATGCACAGCTCAGCACCTCACTGTACCGCTGGCCTCCGTTACATATATGCTAACACACTTTTTATACATACTATTCATACAACATTTTACGGCCTTCATAGCTTATAAAACGAACTAGCAACATGTTGTACTTCCATCATAAAAGCTTCATAACATAAAATATCAAGGTTACAAGACAGGATGGCAAACTCATGCGGGCCAAGTTTGCAGAGCAAGTTGCTATTGAACTAGAGCACAAGCTTGGACTATTCATGACACTATTCACAACTTTTATTTTTATGAAAAACCGGCTTGGTTCCTTATGGACTAAAGGAATATGAATAATCGAGGAATGGACACATATTCATTGGGTGGAGAGAAAGAGGAAGCAGAAGGACTGATAACAGATGAGATTTACAGAACAGAGAGAGGGAAGATAATCAGAGAGAAGATAATCAGAAACATCTAAGTGTTTTGCTGCAGCACCCATCAGACAATTTATACCTCAATCTGGGCACAAACTTCTGCTTTTTTCCCTATTTTATTACAGCGCACTGTGGCTTGAGCAGGTAATAATGGAATGTAATGAATGCCAAACAGCGAGGACAGCCAGTGAATGTAATTTCCCCAATGAGGTCGTAAATCTCTCCCAAATGCTTCCAGTGGAACGCCTTGTGGACATGCAAAGCTGCTGCGGTTGAAGCAATCCCAGCGACGTGTTGGTAATGGGACAGAAGGTTAGCACTCAGACATCTTGTTTACGGAGGCAAATGTTGGGCCGGAAGACACTCGGGACTCTTTATTAGTCGCTTCTGATTAAAACAAAGCTTTAAAACAGGGATATTTTGTGTACTTTTGGCCACATGGGGCAGAGTTGAGTCCCACTTTACACACATACTGCATTGGGTGTGTAGACGCGAGTACTGTCTAATTGCATGCCACGGATTAACATATGAACACTGGCAGTGCGACTTTTGCTTTACTGTAAGTTCCTCCCAACTGAGGGATTTCATGCCAAATTTTAGGCAAAAGGCCGTATGCTTATATACTGTATTTATACGGCCTGCCAAAATGGGAGGTTTTTCTTACTAAATCGTTTAATGATACTAGTTCTCACACACTACCCAGAGATGATAACACTAACTGACTATGACTAACTGTGTCATGGTTTACTGAGCCCTCTAGGTCTTATGGTATTACAGACCGTAGCGAAAGGAATGGAATGGAATATAAAGTATATAAAGTGCCTAGATAGACAGGGTGGGATTAGTGTCCAATGACCTCTCTGGTAGCTTCTAGCTGGGATGTGAAGGGACCAGACCCTCTGGAGAACAGATTTCTAGGGTAACGGATCAGATTAGCGTTAGTGACCTCGGGTGTGATTCCCTGCTGCCACCACCTGGCGTGAAAAGTGATCTCACGGACTCAATGGCTCTATTGACGTATTGTGTCGTCACCCTTGCGTTTGACAAGGGTTTTAATGCTGGGGCAGTTTGGCTTCAGGGCCATCGGTTTTGGAGCTGGATTCGCATTGTGTCCTCTCACATTTGGCTGACAGGGTGATGTGATCTCTCACGGTCGACTGGGTGTTCAAGAGAAACACTTTGAAAGCGACCATATTGTAGATGGACAGCGCTTTAAAAATAAGTTAAAAGGGTTTTCAACTTTAACGCCAAAAAACCTCACATCTGCCGACCTGAAAGTTATTTTTTTTACAAAACTCTCAAAATGGGGTGTGCAACTGGGAGCACAGGAGAAATTCCGTGAGCATAATCGTCCAGAACTTTCTGATTAATGGCTAATGCATTCTAAATTAATTACAGAGCAATAAATTACGGCTCTTTTACCCAGACGGAGAGAATTGAATCTTACTCTTTCTTGAAGGATAAATAGAGAGATGAAATATAATGAAGAAAGAGGGAAAGTGATCATAAAGAAATACATTTGCATACTAATTAAGGGAGTGTAATAATCTCCCTGGTATTCTTCAAAGCAGTGTATTGGATAGAAGTCATTGCCATAACTTACTGAATTATTGTCTCTCTGTCCTACGCGGCTAAAGGGAGCGTCTGTGCACTTGCCCACTCTTTTAAACTTTCAGATCCTAAACTCTGTCGTGGTTCATTAGAATTCACATCACAGCCACAGCAGAGGGTTAAATGTCCTTTCAATCTGTTAATTACGTGACTTGATAATTCAAAGGAACCAAAAGCCTGCTATAAATCAAATAACTACTCACACGCCTTTAATGAATTCCTCCTCGTGACATTGCAGGTAACTGTACATAAATATTTATAGCGTACGTATTTTAAGTATAAAATCACGCAGTCCTCGGGCTATAGTTTCAGTGACAGTTGGTAACAGTTGGTAAAATTAAAGTCACAGTTCACTCAAATCTTAATAGGCAGGTGCTGACCGGCATTTGGCCTCGGTCTATCCCTATGGAGTTTCACAACATATAGCCCTTTAGCAGCATTAGAAACAACTATCTGTCGGCTGGCACTGCCAGCGCTACGCAGGCTCCAACAAGCACATCGGCACACCGGCACAAGATATTTCATCCGGAAAGAAGACAGGAGCATATCTGTCTCATAGGTTTCTTGTGGTGGAAAATATTTACATCTCTTTTCTGCAGGGTGTGGCATGGCTTTATGTAAACAAGTTTAAAGCTGTCTCCTCGTTCCTCACACCAACTCAAATGAATGATGCATAGCAACAGAATCACAGAATAATGACGGATTGCAGCCTTAAAAACAGATTTTATAATATTATATATTTGTTGTTGCCTGTTGGGCACTGTACTTCACACTTTGACTTGTGTATTATAATATTAAAACAGATTGGGGGGGAACTGACACACAAACAAAAACCAACAACAAAGCACTGGTAAGGGATCCAAAATAGATGGGATTGCAGCAGCGAGTTGTTGTAGCGTGCGGACCCGTGTGTGCGCGCACGTGTTACACACGTCCGCCTAATCTCAACCCTCCAGACTGCACGACTGTATCTCCACGACGAGCGAGCGCATTAAAAGACAAAACTTTCACTAGCTCAGATTAAACAAATCCTTCTGTTAATTTTCTGTCCGTCTGTCCCTTATTGGCGGGAGCCAAGAGCGAAGGCAGAACCCCCCCCCCTACCCAAACACACACACACGCACGCACAGACACACACATACACACAGAGAGCGGTGGGGGGGGGAGGATGTAGGCCCAATATGTAATTAAACTTAAAGAGCATATTCTTTAATCCTAAAGACTATTATAGCTTTATGGTCAGTATTGTCTGAGCACCACAATGGGTTCTGCTTGCAGCACTCCAGTGGATACCAGCCCATGTACTGTATATGTTCTTAAATGGGTAGATAAAGCTTTTGTGGCCCTTTTTAAATCGTCCTGGTAACGGGAGCCATTACCAGGCCCTCCTGGGGTAAAACGTTCAGCTTTGTATTTGGCTTGGGATGGATAGAATAAAAAAAGCTTATATGGATAATTATAATGCAACGGCATATTTCTGAACCCATTCTTTGTCACATTAGAAGCCCCAGCGAAGCCGTACATGTGAAATTGTAATTACTGTGTATTCATTTATTTTTAACTCCAAGGGATTAAAGAATTGAGTATGTTTAATTGTAAATGCTCCACATTTGAAATCCGCGGAGCTCTGATTGAGAGGGACCTATTCCCGAGATAGGGCCGCTTGGAAATTCCATTAATGTTTTACGTAATTGCTACTTTTATTGTGAAAGGCTTTCTTTCTAGCCACTGTAAAAATAAAAATCCATATTTGATGTTCAATTTAACTTGGTTACCTTAGCTACCTTGCGGCCTCAATGTGTTAAGGCCGTGGCATACTTCCACGTATGCGGTCCGCGCTCGATGCACGTCACATGTCGGTCACGTGTAAATTTTGCGCTTTGCCTGCTCGTGCTTTGCCTGCGCATGTGCGAAACCTGAACGTGTAGTAATACAGCAGGTGGGAGTAGGCAGACTAGGGGGAGTGGGAGTGACAGAAGAAGGACATTTTCAAACTGCTGACCAGGTCATTTTGAAGAAGTGAGGTCATAGTGCGCATGCGTCCAGAAAGTTGTCCACGGCAACATGAAAACAGAGCATGCCAAGTGGTCGTATAGGTACACGGTACGCGCTCACTGGCATTTTTATCTCACAGTGTAGCTCGGCGAGCGGCCAGTAGGCTAAGAGTTGCCGCCAGACAGCAGGCAACTTTTAGCCTCGCCGCGTTGAGGTGCGATCGGTGCGACTGTTTGTCCTCGTCTGTCACGCCCAGCTGAAGATCATCAGGTGGCGGAGCCTCAATGATAATGTATTCCCTCTCCCTTATTTGACTTTTTAATGGGCTTTCACCTAATTACCGTCACATGGCTCTAAAGACCCGGGTGTGAAGGGGTTCTTGGGGAGCCGTGGGGGAACAAAAGGAGGTCAGATGTGGAGGTGTTGGCACATGGCCTGCTACGCATTCATACCCCTGACCCCCCCCCCACCCGTCCACGAGAGATTTTCCCCTTGAACATGGTGTCAATATGTTGACGTGCCTGCCTTTATTAAGAAGCCATCCAACTGATAACAAGTCCTGCTGTGTATACCAACATAAATAATGACAACAGAGACCAAGGAACGGCAGGTGGCTTTTGGCACAAAGAAATAATCATAGTTGATGTGGAAAAATAAAGTAAAAGGACCCATCTGTTCACGGCGGGGGGAGGCGAGAAAACGCGTTAACATATTGTCACTAGCATTATGAAATACACAGTTAACAATTTAGTCGTGGCACATGGCTGCGGACGCTTGTTTCAGATAATCCAACAGAAGAGAGACAGGCTCCGCTTCAAGGCTTCAAATTAACCACAGCCTTGCGAGCTCACGGCTTGTCCGGCGGACATTTTGTCACGTGTGCTGCCAGTTATTAGCTCAAAATAAACAGTGAGCAACAGAGAGTGCTTAAAATATGTCATCAAAAAATAATAACCATCTCTGATATAACCTTTGTTGCACTACACAGGATCAAGACCCATTCAAGATATTAACTGCCTTTAGGAGTGTTTTTTTAAATTTGTACTCGCTGAATTATGCTACGAATGTGGGTAACTCCCAAGAGAATAGTTATGTAGTGATATTGAACTTTTGTTAAAGCCTAGATTCTATTGCGTCCTTACTTCAATATCCATATCTACACACTGACGTGTGGCATGAAATAATGCCTTGTTCGTGGTGCATGACGAACCAGAAACAGTTTTTATAACCCCCGTGGGCTTACATATTTCCATTCTGGAAACATGAAATCTTACAACAATTTTCTTTTGGATGCCAAATGAACTTTATAGTACCAGTAGAGAAGTTCAGCTTCTCCGATGCGTTGTACTGATTTATTTTTCCAGAGACAATAGAAGTAACATTTAAAGGGGGGATTATTTCATGCTAATCGTCAGCTTGTGAGTTTAAATTGAGGTAAGCTATAGAGATGTCTATAGAGATATAGACATTATCGATGGCAAACAAAATGTTCTGGCAACTATTTATACACTAGAGTTATGCAGTGCCAAACCCCATTCCTGACAGGGGAGAATCGGGGATAAGTGCAGTTTTGAAAATGAATGTGCGTCATTTTGAATGATGCATCTGAATGCAGACAGCCTTGGAAGCCATTTTTTGTTTTATTGAAAAATTAAGAGGCCCTCTAGGCCGGCCACTTAAGCCAATCAGAGTTCGGCAGGGCTCCAGTTGAGAGCTCCTTAACGGTCATGATGAAACCCTGAAGCATTAAGGACACCAGCAACCGCTTGCGATGATATAATTTCCTCATATCCTGTAGTGTATAAGCAGGTTCATCTGGGGAGGCCTGCTTCCCAAATCAGATTTATTTACTGGCTTGTTTGAGATGATCAGTTTAATGTTTACTGGTGTGCGGAATCATCCTCGGTGTATGAATATGATGATTAGGGCCGCAGGGCTTTCCCGCTCAGGGAGTTAAACAGTCACCGCTGTACGCAGTGGGACCCAACTCCAATGCACATAATGTCCTAATCAACTCTAATCAGTATGGAAACGCGCCGCACAAAATCGTTTGCGATAGAGGCGGTGCCAATAGGTGTCAATTAAGGTTATTGGCAGGCGATTGGACCGCCTTCATCTAATCAGAACAACAAACGTGATTATTATTTTGGAACAGAGGCGCTTCTCTCCGAGGGTATGAATGGAGCTTCTCAACTGGACACTGAATTGACTGGAATTTCTCTGACTAGGTGGGAATGATTTTCTGTTGAGGTTTTCCGGACTGTTTGTGACTATTTGTGAGCTTGTGAGATCAGGAAGGAACACATCCACACTTCTGATTGGTCAAATCTCAAATGGAGCACTGTTTGTACTAAAATTGTTGCTCATTCTTTAGTTCTCCAAAATCTGTTGCCCATATGTTGAGTGAACCTTGTGCCGTACTAATACGAAAGTAATAAATACAATCCGTAGTGATTTAATTGCAGAAGGCCGACACGATTCATATTGTGAATGTGACATGTTTATTAAAACACTAGCATCTTTCAGCCGCCCTACCTGATCATTCCGATAATTGTCCTAACAGAACAAAACAGCCCAAAGTTTAACATTAGCTTTCACCTGGAAAACACGCAGTTAAACCTTCTGACTAGACTCCACCTGCGTCAGCACGACTTGATTGACACTTTGTCACTCATCTCTTGTAACCCCCACCCCATGTAGGGACCCCTCAATTAAATATTTTCATTACCTGAAACAGTAGATTCACCTCAGCACTTTCCAATCATGTTTCAATTAGGAGCGACATGTTCAGACAAGATGCTGGAGAGAAACTCCAGTGTGTCTCCTAAAATGGCGGCTCCTGTATCCCTCGCAGGGAAACATTATTCCTAATAAAACTCTTTAATAAATACTTGAGGTCCTTGGAGATTTCCTTGAACCTGAAAGGAAACTCTCTCGATACCCAGGAGCAAAAGAGGCCATTATGGCTTGTAGTGGGAGATTTAATAGGTGTCATAATTTATCATGTAACCCGAAAAGTGTTTCTTAATTAAGTGCGCGCGTTAATGAATTTTTTAATTTGATCCCTGTAAGTACTTTGGCATGCTAATTGCAATCTTCTACACATTAGTTATCGGCTATTGCCCTTGGCTATTTGCTGTCGAGAGCAAGGGACCCCCTTTCTCCTCAGCTTAAGTTTGTTAACTCCATTTTAGCCGCCCGCTCCAACTAAAAGGACATAGTAGGAGTATAGTGTTTGTTTGGGCGATACGTGCACCTCAAAAGAGAGAGATGATTTATTGAAAAAATCTGCTGACTTTTTAGTCCCCACCAGACACTAATCAGTGTAAACCGATTTGACTCTGTTGTATTAGGAGGTCATTTCCTTTGTATCTATTCAAAGTTTGAGCGGGTTTGAGCATAAGCTAGCGGTCAATGTCAGTCCGCGCAGCTCAACACCGCCACGCGGCACGCGGCACACGGCGCGATCAGCGAGTGAGCTATTTAAAATGACTAATGCGCGCCGCGCTCCGGCTCCACAACTGCCTTTGTATCCACAGACTCACTATCGCTGGATGGCAGGCTCATATTGTTCGGCGCAATTAATCTGTTTGAGAAACACAATAATGGAGGTGCCAACTGCTACCTGCGCGAGTGTTTTATTAATCAACTGCAATTAGGCGGCGGGGCTGTGTCCTTAGAATGACTTTTCGTTCACTTGCAGGGGAAAGAATTTATCCAAACCCAGTGGGATACATTCTGAGATGGTACTGGGCCCACATGGATCACTAAGGCCCCGCCAGGCCCAAAGGGGTATGAACACCGCAGTGAACACTGCAGTGCCATACAGAGTGGCTGTATTTGGTTTGTTGTGTTTACATTTATATCCTGTTTCTTAAAAGCAATGTAAGCATAGTCTTATATGTCAATAATAGTCAACCAAAAGTACATCACAGTCGGAGGGCAGGATAGTATGGGTGTTCGACTCCCAGACAGAAAATAATGGTTTCTAGCCCTGTAGTTGGCCTGTAAGCATCCTTGTAATTGTAAGTTTGCGTAAGGTTAAGGTGCTAAGTTATCGTATTGTGTTCACAGTGCTTGATAGCAAAGCTTTAAATTTGAATATTCGTTCATGAGATAAGAACTAAATATGTTCCTAATTACATCAAGTTACAGTATGTTGACTTCAGAAGTTGCTAAAGTTAAGAGCTAGATATGTTCCTGAGCGCCTTACATTATTTAGAGACATCCAAACCACCTTTGGAAGTTATCTAAGAAATGCAGGATAAGACCTGCTTATAATGGCACTTTGGGGTCAGTTCATAGTAAGTGAAGCACCCTTGAGCAAGATGCCTAACCCCTACCCGCTCCATGTAACAGCAGCATGTGATTGTAAGTCGCTTTGGATAAAAGCATCTGCTTAATTCTACTGATGAACCCACCATGAGCTGTTCTTATTCATCATCATTTGTTCCTATGTGTTTGAGTGTTTCTCAACTGGTGGGTTCCGACCCAAAAGTCGGGTCGTGAGCTGGTGTGGAGTGGGTCGTGGACATCCATGTGCTTTGGCTCCGTCAAAAATGTTTTTCTTTTAGTTTACCGAACTTCCGATGGTGCGCTTTTATTTTGAAAAGTGCGTAGGTGTTTTGAACAGTGCATGTGGACATTATGGATTACCGGATGAATTGTTTTGTGAAATAAATTGTAATGGTTCGCTAATGGTTATTTTTGGGTCGTGACTTAATGACCAAGGACAAATGTGGGTCCTGAGGTCGGACCAGCTGAGAACCATTAAACATAAAACCTCCAAGAATGCATGTATTGTACCACAATACTACTGTGCTACTGTGTCGTGTTTTCCTCAGTTTGTTTTCCTTGTTTGTGTCATGCCATTACAGAAAATGTGCATATTGCTATCAAGAATTTACACTATTCATGTGGCTTGTTCTCTAGCAGCAAGCCTTAAATTTTAACTACAAAAATGGCTACTGCTTGGTTAAACGGAAATGTTTCCAACAAAATGAATCATGGATTATTGGGAGATTGCAGTTTTAAAATAAATTGAAATGAAACCTCACTAAATTGAAATTATCTTCCAATTAGGAATTATTCATTATTAATTCACACTGCTCATGAAAACATAGGCTACCATGTGAAGGTCCTATTCAGCGGTCATGCTTATAATATTCTGTACAACAGAGGCTCTTTGGCCCTCAGACAGTCACGGTTAAGATGGATTCGCTAAGCCCTTTAATTTAGCCAAAGCCAAAAAGAACACAAGGCCATTAACACAGATTCTCCCCTTGAACCCCGTCCTGTGGTGTCATGGCTTTCTAGCTTAATGGAGAACACGGAGAAGGCAAACGCTTCTCTGTAAACATTTCATAAAAGTAATTCCACCCATGTAAAGAAACTCAGGAAAAAAATCTGTTGACATTATCTGGCCGATGTGGTGGTGGTGGCATCTGCAGAGGAGATGGCTTTAATATTCACAGGGGCTGTCTTGCACTCTGACATTAACGCAGGAAGATAATCCCTGAAAGATTAAATTAAATGCAGGCAGGAGTGTTTAGTACTGCTATTGTTTTCATTAGTGCAAAAAGGAATTGGGCTCTCTGCTCATGATATTAAATTGTCCGGCTCGCCATCCATTGCCCGAACACCGCCCCCCACTCGGTAAAACATAATGTCATTCAGACCCCATAATCTCCTGGCAGCAGGTTAGCATTATATTTTTTTTAACTACACTTAGCAGAAAGTAAATATGCATCTGTGGTATTAAACTAAACCCTCTGCTGAGGGGCCGGAGGGGCCTTTCTCTTCACAGCCATTTGTTCATTTTCACCTCAGGTTTGGAAGTTTACATTTACAGCATTTAGCAGACGCTTTTATCCAAAGCGACTTACAATTACATGGTGCTATTACATGGAGCAGGT
>JAODLI010000024.1:6331677-6343832 GCA_027575585.1 Percopsis omiscomaycus | reverse complement strand
ACACTTTTTAAGTGAAGCACACACCCGGCTTGTATTGGTATTGCCACTGCAGTTTAAAGACGTCGCTCCGTCAATGCTGTTGTGAACTGAGCTAAAATGTAAGTTAGCCTAACGCTAAGATTAACATAATTTCTTACGCTCCATAAGCAGTTTTAAAAGCTATAATATATTTAACCCTAACCCTGGTGGGACTTGTTTAATGAATCCATCAGGCTAGGCTACTTAACTGATTGGTGTGTTGTTTTATACAGTCTAGTATATGGTTCCGCTAGCCTAAATGCTAATGTACGACATTTATGCCCATTGACTATTGATCTTGATGGCCTCAAATCCATATTCTCCCGCGGTCCATATCACAGGCAAATGTGTGAAAGCTCAAATAGGGCTGTTTTTTGTTTGTTTGTACACAAAGGTACACAACACCACTTCTTGCTTATCGACAGTGCCATTGCAGATTCACTAGTATTGGGGAAGATCGCTAACTGGAAATAAATATCCCCCTAGTTGGCTCGGACCGAAAGGCCGCCATGAAAAAGGCGCTAGCCAAACTGATGACCCCATTTTCAAAACTCTGTCCCTTCTGCGCGCTGCTAAATATGGAAGCCCATTTCCGCCAGTGTAACAGACAATAGTATGAACCTGCAGGGTCGGAGGCTGCATTGTCAGGACCCTAGGTTTTTGCGACAGCGCCACCACAGGTTCGGAGGCTTCAAATAATACTTTGTCTAACTACTTGATTTTAAAAGTTTATTCCACACGCACCAAAAAATAGAGAACAATAATGACCCCCACCCGATGTGGGAAACACTGGTGCAGATCCTCAACGACTCTGAAAAGAGGGAGATTCAAATAAACCGAATAGTTATACAATGTTATGACATTTGACATTTAACTTTCCCATATAACATTTAAACCCCAGATAGTGAAATACTTTAGGTAACAGCCATAGACAGTATGGTAACCGCACTACCTACCAATTCAATGGCATCCCTTATTTCCTCAATTGCTTGTCTGTCTTGGTACTAGATGATGATGATGATAATAATACACTTCATCCGTTAGCTCACAGTAGTACAAGGCGAGAGCTAACGGACGTTTAAATTGGAGTCAATGGGCATAAATGTCGTAGCCGACATTAGCATTTAGGCTAGAGGAACCATAGACTATAAAATAACACACCAAGCTAGTTAAGTAGCCTAGCCTGATGGATTCATTAGATTATTGTAGTGCATTTTAGACTCGGCTAGCTAATATTACCGTTAACTTTGCTGTCAAATTCAAGACAGGAGAAGTGTTTTTAACATTAAACAAACAGCACATGATTACAATACTTACACTGCTTGTTATCCATCTTGTACTGTATCTCCAATTCAATAGATGGTGCTGTCGCAAAAACCTAGGGTCCTGAGAATGCAGCCTCCGACCCTGCAGGGTGACTTAGTATCTCAAAAACGTTCTCAATATTTTGACATAGTAAACACGTTGTGTTGAAAATGGGTGGGGACTTAAGTGATATAAACATTTCTTACAACATACGCTATTTTAGCCAATGTAATGGGGGGGGGGGGGATCGTTAGGTATGGGGTGGACTGGTAATCTGTTATACCGAGCATTTTCCCGGTGGGCTGACCCAATCACATCTCTTACCAGGCCCCATTCCTCCCTCTCTCGTCTCTGCGTAAAAGTGGCGGGTCAAAATTCAGTAAAGGATTCCGCCACATGTGTAGGATCTTCAATATCTACAGTACCCGACATTTCAAAGCGATAGGTTAAACTTGAAGTTTTCCACAAAGTATACTGTACATGCAACTATCCCTCTACATTAAAGATACCGGTACTGTGCTCATTTAACTGAATTATCATTCTCACCTTTCTCTCTCGTCCACAGCTGCACCATAATCATTTGAACAATGCCAATATCACATCTACTGTAGAAAGCACCAATGCATGTCAGTCAGCCCAGCGATAATATCCAACCCCCATCTCATTGGTTAGTTAACATTTATTGGTGCCAGACATTTTTCAGAACATTAACAAATCATGCTTTTAATGAGTGACAATCTACCCATTTAAAAAGGGGTCGGGGACATGTCCCCAGCATCCTCTGTAAATGACACCCATGTATAGGTAGGAGCTAGTACTCATTTCAACAGCTCAACATAACAATTGAGAATTAAGATTTACTAATGTTAGTTTTATCACATTTAGAATAGGCATTCCAGCCAAGTGACTGGCCAGATACCAAAAATTTGCACAATCCGAGACTCTTTCGGCTCACTTGTCTGTTGAGGACTTAACAGAAAGTTTACTTTTGACCCCAAGTTTTCATGAGGTGACAGCCCTTTAAACAGTTGCATGAGTTTATTTCAACCAGATACTCTTCTCTCCCCCCCCCCCCCAACACTTACTTGTGGAGTCCAACACATGTATACACAGTAAGTTTTATTGTAACAAAGCAAGTTGTACACCTCAAATTTAAAACAGTTTCTTCTTCCCCCCAGCGGAAAAGAAAAGGGTGATTAAATGTAAATTCCATGAGTTAACAGGTCATTTTTCCCATGAAGCGGTGGGGGCCAAAATTTACAAGCTTGTTTTTTTTCTCATTTTGTGTTCTTTATTAAAAATGTCATTTCAAATCTCATGGATATCTGTAAAACAATACAATGAAAAAAAAAAAAAATCCGATAGAAATGGTGTCAAAATAACCACTCTCCCGGTTAACCCAGCATACTCCCTGCCCTACCCAGCTACCCTCCCAACCAAACATTACAAGTGAAGGAATGAGCTGGTTCTTGTTAACCACATAGGGGAAAAATAACAGTTTTATGGGATCAACTCCCTGACAGGGGAAAAAAAAATAAAAAATTCTGGAGGTCTGCTAGCGCTAGGTCACTACACCATGGCTTTAGTTAAATTACCACACAACCTTAAACAGGAGGAAAACTGGTGTAAATTTTCGTAAGTTCTACTCAGAATGCCGTGCTGATTCTATTTTTGTACATTTTATTTTTTTAGATGATTTTTTTTTAAGGGATGTACTCACAATTCAGGGCAAAGTGCCGTTGGCTTTAGTCAAATGAAAACAACATGGCACCAACAGGTGAGAGACGCTTCAAGAGTGGAGAGTGAAGCACACACGCACACATGGAAAAAAATTTGTTATAAACTTTGCTCCCGATTATGGGTGAAGAAACCAAAACAGGAAGAGGTTGAGGGTTCTGGAAGATAATATTTCTCTAGTCATCTTCTCCGTCATCATCCTGGAAACAAAAACATTCAGCATTTTTTTCTCTCGATCAATGAAATATGATTACACCTAAAAAAGGTACCCCATTCTGTTTTTGTTTGGAATTTCCTTGTGGTTTAAACCAGCATTACAAAAATCAATGTTCTGGTTTGAAACTCGTGTGCATGCCTCTCCCACATTTGAATGCCGAGTGGCTTGCAATCCTCTCTACTACTCCAGAGTCCACAAGCTCACATCTTCACTACCCCTCCCCCTGTAGCCAAACTTGTGTTTCAAAACAAACTAAGTTTGGGATACTGGGGCGCTATAACACAATTGAGTTTCTTTAAAAAGTGCTTCAGAATGTAATTCAAGCCGATAAGAACATTGTTAAGATAAGGACGGCAGCCATACCTCTCCGTCTTCTCCGTCATCATCCTCATCTTCCTCACCATCTTCATCACCCTCCTCGTCAATGTCCTCCAGACCCTCCTCATCCTCCTCATCGTCCTCACCTTCCCCCTCTTCATCATCCATGTCGGGGACCTGCACAGAAAGAGATAATGCTCACAGAAATTGATAGTTGAATAGTGTTTGTTTACCAACCAATGAGCCTGAAAAAAAAAAAATAGATCCATATACTGTAACTTAAGAGCTGGTCTGTGTTCTAGTACACACACACAGTAAATAAGGATATACCAGGTAGTACTGCAGGGGGTTTGGCCAGATGTCATCCTTAATGACCTCTCCCAGCTCGTCGGCACCGGCATCGGCATGGTCGGTGAACCAGGTGAAGAAGCTCTCTGGCTCTTCATGTTGCCTCTTCCTGCCTGCTTTGTTCTGTGTCTGACTGGAACGCTTGGTCAGATCCTAGAATAAAGCACATTGACATCAGATAAAACACGCATACAATCACAGTAAACCACCATGTCTGATTGTGTGGCTCAAAAGACAGGTGAAGCAGCGGGCTCGACTATTTAAGGCATATTTGGGACTAATGGATGTTCTTATTTTACTTGTATAATTTGTTATTTTCTTGCCCAGGCTACATTCACGAGACATCATTTTAGGGGGAATGGCTTAAAAATCTGAAATACACAGATTTGAACTATAAAATGAGTGAGCTTGGCATTGGCAGCAGTTTGTATTCACAAAACGGCAAGCTATAAATAAATAAACTAAATATAAAACGTCATTTTGGATAGTTTAAGTCAGTGGTTTGACAGGCAAGCATCTAAAAAATATTTACCTTTCCTGACTTCCATTTGATTTCAGTCGACTTTGAAGAAGGGTCACCACTTTCATTCAGGTGGAACTCTTTGGAAAGAACTTTGTTTTCGAAGTATGGATTTTCATCAAAATACTACAACCAGAGTGGAAAAAAAAAAGAAAAAAAAAAAAGAGCGTTAAACAATGAGAAACAATGAGAAAAGTGCGACTCCTCCGGCTGGCCAACGATACTTACAAAATCTATTCTGTAGCCTGATTTGATGTCTTCAAACTCTGTGACCTCGACCCGGCTGAGGTAATGAAGTGCCTCCTCATCTTCCTCACCCAGTAGAGCAGATACTATAGGAACATGTCATTCATGTCTCAACATAGTTTTGTTTTGTTTTTTTAATGCAACAAACTTGACATTTATGCAAAAACTACAGATACATCTGGCTGTTATTCAAACATGTTTTCCTTTGTGTTACCTTGTGGATGGTTGACAAATGTGGTGACCCAGAAGTTGGGGATTTTGGCGATCAGTTCTGACCTCTTCTGAAAGAACGGCTGACGGAGTTTGTTGTATTTCTGTTCTACCTTTAAGATCTCCTCACTGGCCTGCTCATTCAACCTGAAGGACCAGACACATTTGATTAAATGTATAGATATGACAGTTCTGCGTTCACAATGACTAAATACACTTTTACATGTTTTTACCTGTCAATTTCATTTTGAACTTCATCAATGTGTTCAATTGCTTCCTGTTGCTCTTTCTCTGAAAAAGAAATATTGTGAAAGGTAAATAACGGCACACCAGGGATGTGTTATATCGTATTATCCATTATATACCAGTACTATTCCTCCCCATGACAAGAGTTTTGTCATAACGATATAGTTGACATTTGAAGTGATCCTGTGAGTATCACCGTTTGGAATTTGAATTCATATTCCAATTTTAGCCTACTTAATTGGTATAGTTTAGTATTTGATGGACAGGATTAAGTTGAACTTTTTTTGGATCAATGTTTGCATGGCTCTCAAGCCTGTATGCTGATGTGACTTGTGGTCAAAGGTACCATTTTCATATGGTCACCGTAAAAAAAAACACCATGAAATATTGTGATATAGTTTTAAGTCCATATCGCCCATCCATACTGCAAAACTAACTAAAATCTTGCTATACAAATAAATGTATCATAGCCCCTTATAATTACAATTAAAAACAGAACTCCTTGGACCCCAATGTTTTCACTGTCAAAATACATTTCAACTGCTTTTTGTCATTAGGGGAAAGGATAGTGGTAAGAGTTTTTACTCCTCTTTGGTTTGATACCCAAATTCCCGGCCTACCTGTAAGCATCTTTGAGCAAGATGCCTAACACCTACCTGCTCCTCCCGTAAGTCGCTGTGGATTAAAGATTCTACCAAGTGACCCAATTGTAAATATGGCCACAATTTATAATGTTTTATTTAAAGTAAAGTTTGTTAAAACATAGCGGTGTGTTTGGCAAACTAATCTTATTCTCATATTAACTTTGTCCAGCAGCTCTGTGTACATCTAAAAAATATATACACACAACATTAAGCATGTTAGCAAGTTCTGTGACCTCGAGGTAATATGAGCGACCAATGGAATCCCCATGTGTTTATATTCAGCAGGGCTCAAACGGTGTTTCCTGCAGATGTTGTGCAAAACTTGTTCCCACCTTTCTTTGCGTACGACTGGACAGTTAACATCCGCATATTATAATATTAGTTTGTGTATTATTGCTTTTTCGCCTTTGGCCCGCTCTTTGTGTGGCCAAAGCACAATGCTAGTTACTATATCACAGCCGACATTGAAATAAACTGTTCCTTGGCTGGAGTACAAAATTGAATTAAGTTACCTTATCAATAGTGGCAATTTCGGCGGGGAGACAACATCTGTACCACACCGGCGGCTGCCGAGAAGGCCGCGTGGTTTAAATGCGGGACGTCTCGCAGCACGCACTGTCTGCAATCCTTACCAACACTGACGCCGTAATAAAAAGGCCAGATATACTACATTTCCCGTTCAGCCAATGCATTACTTAAACGAACCAATACAGTAACGCATTATATAAATAATATTTAGGACGTTGGAACAGTAGTGTTGGGGTTAGCAACATAAAAGCATCGTCGTCAGCTAACGTTAGGTAACGCAACAACAACGCTAGTAGTTAGCTAATGGTCAAATGAAACTGCTAACTTCGTCGTTTTTCTTGTCAATAGTTAGCAAAAAACTGTAGCAAATAGAATACATGATCATATCGAGACCATTACTAACGCGAGCCACTTAACACTATCTCCAAAACATCGCCTACGGCCAATTGGTCGTTGGACATCGAGATAAGTGGCCATGCTGGTGAAGCTAAGTTCGAGCTAACATGGCCTGGCGAGCCGCGGTGTGAAGTGAACAACAGCAACAGCATGCTAGCCAGCACATTAGCGGGAAGCTAGCATCTGTCACATAAACTGTAAATATACGCAGCAAACACCCCGGTCCACAACGAATCAGAGCCACATCTACAGAGAAAATTTCTAGCCGAGCACACATTACTTCACCAGGTATTCGCTTTACAGAACAAGAATTTAAGCTAAAGAAGACAGTGAAAATGGCGGTGAACAGGAGGCCGCCATTCCTTACCGGAGGTTTCGTCCGCTCCGTCATGGTTTGAGTTCAGCTCCTTTTTACTCACTTTCGCCGCCGAAGCCGACATGTTTTCGCGCGCTGAGGGTGAGCGTGTGTGAGAGAATATGTGGCTGATGTGGTTTTCTGGTTTCTCCTTAAGCAGGAGAAGCTATTTCAGCGGGAAGTTCAGTAGCGCGCAGAAGCCAACAACGTGCTGCTCTCCACACAATGTAGCCGAGGAGCGAGGAAGTCAGGGCTCGCGCCTCTCACGCGCTCCTTTCATTACGAACGCGCCTCGCCGAACGGAGCAAACGGTGAGCTCCGCCTCTCAAAATAGGTCTCCTTCTCCTGTACAAAAATGTGATTTACCGCGGCCTCGCTCGGTAAATAACAGACCAAATGCGGAATAAACGTCGGAATATTTTATGGATAAAATCTGTCGGTGGTTTCCGATTAAATTTTTGTCCAAAATTCGAGTGCATTTAAGGTCTAGAAAAAAAAACAGCGGTTGAGATTCGCACTTGCGCACTTTTAAAAAGGTGCTAAATGTCGCGGAAAGTGCCAGAATGCAGGCTCTTAATTAACACAAGCAAAGATTTTATTCGATATTAATATTAGATTTAGTTCCCCCCTACAAATAATGGCACGTGATTCCTTTTAAGAATTAGATCGAAATATCCCTACAATCGGTATATTTGCCCAATAGCCCATGATAAATAAATAAACAAACCCATAAGAATAGTATGTGTCGACTATGTAGCCTAATCTAATTAGGAAAAGTGCACACGGTTAGTGGTTCGGGTTACCGGCTAGTTTAATAAAGTGTCTCCTTTAGCTGGTCCTCCTCTAGCTAACATGGTTACTTATTCATCCATTTATTCCCCTGTCACCTCGAGTTGATCAATCTACACTACCATTTGACAGGTTTGTAGAAGTGATGCACACACACACACACACAGACGTACAGGTTTGTTTTCAGGCTGCATGGTAGGCTACCTTGCAGCCTTGTTTTAATTACAAATGATCAGTGCTGTTAATCGACCTGTACATCCCCGTGAATGTATATGTTCACTGCTCTCTCCTCCCTCTGCAAGCTGCAGTGGACTATCTATATAATGTGTCATGAATGTCTCCAGTGACTCTCCATGCCGGATAGATCTCTTAGGGGGGTTGCAGCTAGTCCCAGAGCCAGCAGTCCCATATTTGCCTTTTGGTTGGTGACAGCGACAGAACATGTGGTCCTGCGCTGGCCAATACCTAGCGTGGATGCACACATACACATATACACACACCAACAGCAGTGTGTTGGCAACAAAAGGAACTCTGCCGTCCCTGCAGAAAGCTCCAAAAGGAAAAAACAGCGAGATATTTTGTTACTGATGAGATGAGGATACGAAGGGAAAGGGGAATTGCAGAGCAAGTGAGTATCAGACTGACAAAACAACCAAGATGTAGAGAGGTTTCAGTCAGTTAGTGTGGGTGTGGGTGTTTGTACCTTTACATCAGGGGAGACTTGTTGTGTTTCAAGGATAGTGAAGGTGGAGGCGTGCAACCCGATAAGTCCGCTACAGGATGACAGATTAGTCCTTATTCAGCAGCACAGAGCCAGATGACCACACTGAGGTTAGTCTAGTGCACTGTCACACAATTGTTCTTGCTTTACATGTCTGTGTAGTACTACAGTACTGTTTAGTCCATGTTGGTCCCATGCATTTGTTGTACAGTATAGAAATGAGCAGTGTGTGTTCATGATTCAGCACCGGTTATTACCAGTTGGGTCCTCTACTCTAATAAACAAGGTTTTATCGATTAATATGGTTTGTGGACATGGGCCATTGCCTGTTTCCCTGCACAGGAACGCCACAGTGCTGAAATTGGTCTTGTTTTCTTTGTGATGTTCATCCAGAATCGGATGTTGTCGACAGCTCAGCAGATGCTTCAGGATAGCCGCTCCAAGATTGAGCTGATCCGCTTGCAAATAATCAAAGTCACCCAGGCTGGAGGCGCTGATGGTGAAAGCGACTGTAACAGCTATACTCACAAAGGTCAGACCCCCCCCTCCTATGTATTGTTTTGTCCTGTTTTAGAATATTCTGATAAGTGCTTTGTTACAGGAATGTAACTTTAGAAGGAGGAAGGAACGAAGGAACACAAGCACAATCCAAATCAGATTTAACTCCTATTTGCATATACTCTCTATCATACTTCATATGATATCATCTATCATATTTGACTATCATAGCATTCTGGATCTTAATCATGTCTATATATTCCTTAGCAGTCATAACTGCCTGGATTGTACTTCAAAAGAATAGAATGGAGAGAAAGATTTAAGTTCTATTTGCATATGCCGCACAAGGACTGACTATGGAGAGCATGGAGGATATACTGGAAACGGACCGTTAAACTCTTTTGTTCCTCATGTTTGTCCTGCACAACCTTTCCACAGTCACAGGAATATGTGGTTACATATAGCTCCTATAGACTCCTGTATGCCCTATTTAAAGTATTCTACAGTTACATACACTGTACTGTATATCAGTATGGACACTGTTTTCAAAAAATAGACTGAAATGTAAGGTTTAAAAGCAAATGTTTAGGGTGTATTTAAGTCAGCAGTTTATTTATCTAACACAGGAACATACAATCTTGGCAATCATGTAGCAGAGTGATTGGAAGAAATTATGTCTCCCAGTTCTAAAAGCTATGGTTTCAATTCTGTTAAAAAAAACACATGAACTATTCATGTGATAACATGTAGGTTTCTGTAGAGGACATCATTCACACAAAGAGAGTAGCCTACTAGCCTAATGGTAAAAATGTAAAAACTGGACATAAAGCACAATTAAGATGTACTACAAAGTTATTCAGTTTTACAGTATATTCATACAGAAAATTTAACAAGGGTCATAAACATTCTCTCTCTTTAACCCCCCCTCAGGATCGTCCCTGGAACTGGCCCATGTAGCAGAGTTAAAGCATTACATCCAGAGAGAGACAGATGTGTTGGCTCTGGACAAGGATGTGGTCAAACAGCTGGAGGGGCTGTCATCCTCACTGGAACAGAGAGCACCAGCAGAGGTACGATGCTCTTTATTTTAAATAATCTAGCCATACAGTGTGTAAATGTGCAGGATATACACAGTGTGTATTTGAGAGTCCAACCAAGCGCTCAATAATGATTAACTATCAATGATACTGTCATGTTTTAGCTCATTTTCAGTTTCCCCCCCCCCTCCCCAAATATAAATGTTTTTTCCTATAGGGACGTGATCGTATAGGTGGAGGGGCTTTCTAACTGCACCTGGTGCTCCTCCTCCCTCCCCTCTCATGCGCCCCCTCCAGTGTGCTAACCACCGGCCTGCAGCCGACCACATGCCCCTATGCATCCCAGCTACACGAATCACTCATTCACCGCGCCTGTTGTGTTTGTGGGGTTATACATGTCTGGTATTGTCACTGTATGTGCCTGTTTGTCGAGAGCCGGTGGGCTTCTATTTTGTATAACGCAGAGTAAAGTCTTGTTTCAGTGGCTTAGTTCCGTCTGCATCTACACTCCTCTCACAAAATCCAACATGTCGTCTGCCCCAGCAGGTGCTGTCCCGCGTGCAGGATTCCTCACAGAAGTTGCACCTCCTGCATCTGTCCCTGGAGAGGCATCTTAAGGAGGACACCAGAGACCCACTGTGGGGCCCCATAACTGATGACAGGCCTCTTGCGAGACCGCCTCCTCCAGATAGACCCAATCAGAGCTATCTCCTGCGGTCCTTTGTGTCCAAACTACCCTCGTTCTCCATCAAGCCCACCTCTCTTTCTGGTACCACCGCGGCTAGGGGGCATGTACACTAAACTCTAAACTCTGCAATGAACACTGCTATTATATTAATATACTATTATACAGAATATGTCCACATTCTTCTATTATTCCAAATATTAGAGGAAATATTCACTTTATTTTTGAATGTGAAAGTAAAGCGATTTGTGTAATGAGTGTGGGAAGGGAAATCAACGTTGGCATCACGACGCCAAACAAAAATAGTAGTTAGCAACTGTAGTTGTTTTCACTGTTTCACTGCCTTTTTATCGTTTCAATATGTTAATAAATGTGTGTGTGAGGGTAGCTAGAACCACATAAATTTAAGGTTTGGATGTAAAAGCTCAAATAGATGTGAGTCCAAAAGTCTGTGTAGTAGAACAGTTCCAGTTCCACTGATGATGACATCACAGATTCCAGGCTTTGATGGATTTAATCTTGTTTACAAATGAAGCATTTACATTTTCAGCAAGAGTGAACATTTTTTAAAATAGGTTATTGATTACTCAATATTTAGTAAGTAAAATAAAAACAGATTGTTGTAAAATATGGGTTCATCCTAAATAAGTTAGATAATATTCAGTAGTGATTGAAAACTTTAATGGCAGCAAATGATGAGTGGATAACACATTGTTATGATAATTTACAAAACACACATTGTTAAAATCCATAAAAGCTATTTTGTAAGGAATGGGCTACTTCTAAAATCTAAATTCTAATCTTAACAGTTATTGAGCTACTTTCTGAGTTTTATCTTGATTTTAAAGCACATCAAATGTTTTTACTTAGTTCTCCTGCCTGACGAACACGTTTCTTTCAGGTAAACTCGAAATCCATCTTTTGGGATGTGAGGACCTGATGAAATGTGAGACAGAAACAGACATGGTCTACAAGACCACCAGCTGTGACCAGCCAGACAGGACAAACAGACTCTCTAGTAAGTAGATACAAAATTTAAAGATTTTCTTTTGACATTTAATTAATATTGCCTTTATTATTTTGTTTAGTACTTCATATTACTTCAAGTAGTTTATAAACAGATTTAACGCGAGTATTATTTAGTGATTATTGTGGTTCAAGAGTAGAGCAAGGCACATCTTTGCAAACCCAGCCATGCGCCAGCCAGCTACCTGTTGATAGCTGCCAGAGCTTGAACTTGTGAGCAGTGTTATGGAAAATTTTTGTAATATACCACACTGGAACAGAGAGAAATATATGGTCTTTGTAAATTAATTTAATTGCAATTAAATGAAGAC
>JAODLI010000024.1:6312388-6331577 GCA_027575585.1 Percopsis omiscomaycus | reverse complement strand
AGAGAGAGAGAGAGAGAGAGAGAGAGAGAGAGAGAGAGAGAGAGAGACCCCAGAGTACAAATAATGCTTCTGCTAGTGTAGTTACCTCCTGGGAAGTCATTAACAAACACACAAACACACACACATACATACACGCACACATGTACTGTATGTATTGACGAGCTGCGGTACAAAGGCAGCGGTACAACGCTGGCTAGAGGACAGAAAAGTCATTAAGTTGAGATGATAGATAGCCTGCTTGTTCCCTGTGAAAGGTCCAGCTGTTTCTGTGTGTCGGTCCATGTAAAACCATGCACGTTTAAATCAACCTGCATTAACTTTACAGCACGGCAACAGATGTTAGCTGGCAATAAAATGTTCAATCATTTAGTCGATGAGCATCCTGTCAACTTTGCTAAGTGGTTAGCAGTTAGAATACAAGCGTTATACTGCCCCCTATATTGAATTCAATGAAATATACTGTTTTCATTAGTAGGAAAACTGTTAGTTTATCAGTTTATAATGTGTGAGGATCCACATTAACAGACAAAACATACGATTAAATAAGTGTTCGCCACTGATTCTCCAACGGGGGCCACTTTGGCCAATAAGACATCAGTGTGAGGGCTGCCACTCCACCTAACCTACAAAATAATACAATCCATAATACAATGTGTCGTGTTATATGACAGCTAGGACCAAGGTGTTTTCTCTGTAGTGGCTGCTTCTAACTCTACCAGCTTGTGGTTAACAGGCTGTTACTGGGCATACTTTTGCACACTGCTACCTACAGGTGTTGTTATGTTTGTTGTATTATTTGCTTCAGCGTGTTATGAAGTTTTTATTTTTATTTTGGGGGGGCACGTCATGGGACACACGAGGGTCTTGCAATGAAGAAGACTGGATTAAATCATTGCAATACATGGCAATAAACCATACATAACATGATAACAGTATAACATTTCTGGAAAGTAATGTACAGGGGAAATTATGAAATTACACAATACATTTGGAGCATTATCAGACACTTAAATATTCTCTTCTCTCTTCTGTCTTTCACGTGCCTCTGTTTGTCTTTCTCAAATTGCCTGCAGTCCCTCTGTCAGCCAGAGGGTGGCGCTAGATGAGGAGTCACCACGGACTACGCGTTCCTCCTCCTGTCCCAGCCCAGCCTCTCTGGGTCTTTCGGGCAGTCCTTGGCCACCTCCCACACTGTCCCCCCTCCTCTCAGCAGATGGAAGCCCAAATGGACCAAAGCCTGGCCAGGTACGGCTATATTTAACATCATTTTGGTCTCTATCCTAAGTCTCACCACTCTATGGACCTGTTGGCTATTGGTCCACAGTAGCTTTACTAGCTTCCTGTTTATTTTGTTCACCAAAATCTATCTCCATCTGAGGTGATTAAGCCTACAACCCATTAATGAAAGCCTTTCAATTTGCAGTTCTAATAGTTTCATAATCTGTTTAGGTGTTATACTCAAAGACTGACATCAGCGTCAAACAGCAGTAGCTGTTTTGTTTCAAAGTGATCACTTACCACCACTTACTTAGCCTAGGTGGCGCCAAAACTAGCTAAACTGAAAGGTGCCAGACTGTATCTTTAATAATGCACCAGCTGAACCAACTCAAGTCAATGAGGAGTCACTGATGAGGCCCTTAACGTCAATCTGTCCTCCTGTGATGTCACAGAGCCCCAGGAGGAGAGGTTCGCTACTGGCCTGTCTGTCGGCGAGAGAGAGGGGGAACGGAGGAGGAGGAGGAGGAGGAGGAGGGAGGGACGGGGAGGACGGAGAGAGAGAGGCAGAGCTCCACCTGTACGCCGTCACGTGCGCCTCGCGCATGTACCTGCTGCTGCAGAGCTCCTGGAACAGCTACGTTATTGTGAGCGGGGCGGGCGCTTGTCGGTTTAGCTCATCTGTTGTTCCTGTGTTCATAGCGTCCAGCATTTCTTGGTTCTTGGTTTGCTTTGTTGTTGTCATTTGAGTATACTAATGTTCATTCCCAGTATAGTGTAAACCATTCTTTCTTTCTACATGCACTGGTTGTGTGTGTGTGTCTAGAGGTCCACCCTGATGTTGGACCCGCTCTACAGTAAGAGGTGTAGCGCCACGTATAACTCTTCCCCCCAGAAACGCCCTCCCGCCATCAGGTACCCAAATCCATCACAATGTCTGGTCTGGGTCTGGGTGTTCGACTCCTAGCCGGAAGGTCATGGATTCGAGCCCCGGAGTTGGCCCTACCTGTAAGCATCCTTGAGCCTCAATCAAATGCCTCATTGTTAGTACGTGTGTGTGTGTGTGTGTGTGTGTGTGTGTGTGTGTGTGTGTGTGTGTGTTGTGTGAAGCTGGGAGCGGACAGCCCAGCTGTTTGGACAGCTTAGCGCGGAGCTGCGTCAGGAGGGCCTCAGTCTGGAGAGCCTCTATCTGCTTCTGCAGGAGCTGAGGACCGCCGCTCTCCGTAGTGTCCCGTTGCGTAAACTCTTCTGGAGGGTGAGCGGGAGCTGCTCAGCCTCCCAGAGTCGCCTCCCCGTTTTATTTCATTTATTTATACAGATATAATGTCAGAACTCAGGTTGGGACCCAAAAGCAGGCACTCCGGGGGCAGATGGATACCAAAAGCAAACTGACTTAATTCGGCAGGCAAATAGGCCAAACGGTGACAGGCAAACAACAGCAATGCCAAAAGGCAGAGATGTTATCCGATAACACGCTAAACGAACAGGCAGGTGTAGCCGGGCGGGATAAACAGGCTATGGAAATGCTTGGAACAAAACAAGGTAACGCACTTGAGAAACTAGCCACGAACACGGGGAGACACGCAGGCTATATACACAAGGGCTGATTAACATAAGAAACACCTGGGAGACAATTAACAAAGGGCAGGGCTGAGACAGGAATGCAAAACTTAAAGACACAAACACACATGTACAGCAAATACAAGACAAGTGTTGTGCCACAGTGTATCTATAACCACACATAATGCCTGTCGGGGAAAATCTGATTAGTTTACAGAAAATAGGGTTAAACATAATAGAGACCGGACTGTCTAAAGACTTACTACAGTCCCAAATAACAGCGTCGATGTCTGCCTGTCTGTCTCCTCTCTCTGTGTTCCAGTCCAGAGACACATTTGTCTTCCTGGTCCAGACTCTAGAAGACTCTCTCCACGGGCGTCGGACCTCTGAGGCACGCCCCAAAACGGTCCACTCAGCAGATCAGCTACTGTACGTTGGTGTGTGTGTATGTGTGTCTGTGTTTGTGTGCACTATCCTCCTATTTTTTTTGCTTCCTAACACAACGTCTTTCACTGACTCTCTTCCATTGCTGTCATTGTTTTTGGCATTGACACGCTAATGCTACGTTTATGTCTCTCCATCACTCTCTCTCTCCCTAACCCCCCCCTCTCTCTCTCTCTGCAGACTGTGTACCTTGATCGCCCAGACCCTGGCTCTCATGTTCAGAGAGACAGAGGTGGAGCCAGCCAGGCTCAGCGTGCTGACAGCCAAGCGGTAACTGCCTCTCTGTTTGCTATGTGTGTTTTGGTCTGTGTGTGGGTCAAAGCGAGCCCACAGAAGTGTTTTGGGATCCCCTGAAAAGACTCCACCGACTAAAACTGCCCTAAAGTAAAGTCGGACTCACAGAATGAGCTCTGGCAGCAGAGCTGAGAGGTGTGTATGAACATTGTATACAGTAGGCTATACTGTATGCTGTGATCAGCTGCAGGTGGAGTGGACACCACCCACCAGGGGGCGATATTTGCCTCTTTCCTGACAGACAATGCAAACACACCGAACGCAACAAACGGATCCTCGACTGGGATCTTTAGAACCACTGTTGGGGAGGCTTCAGAAAACACTAAAATCTCTTTAATCTCTCCCTCCAGAGGGGTCCTGACGACCCAGCTGCTGCGGGCCTTGGTGTGTGACCCGGAACTGCACACACGCAGCACACACTCCCAGGTGAACAGTTATGCTAGTGTCCAGATTAGAGGATGCGAGGGTGCCCGTTGCCGTAGTGACGTGCGTTCTGCCAAAACCAGAAGGGCTAATCTTCACATCCCAAGGATCAGCCGTTTCATGCTGAGCCTTAATCGGCAGAACCAATCGGGGGGGGGGGGGGCTGCGTCACATCCTCTGATATACTGTAGCAGCTACTGCGACTGTTGTCGTGTAATTGGTGATCTATTTGTCCGTCTAATGATATCCTCTCTCTCAGCTTCAGGCCTTGCTGTCAGAGTACCAGGATGCTGCCTGCTCTCTCCTGTTTGAGCTGGTGGCCCTAGGTCAGGAGGTGAGAACACACTGGCTTCATAATACGCCGTGGCGATATAATTGTTTTGTATTTAGGTTGTGAAACTCTCTTAGGTGTGTGTTAACCGTAACCGCAGACCTTATTTAGAATTACAATTAGCAGACCTTTTTATCAGAACAATGTACAATGTGTACAATTAAAAGCAGATAGGGATTAGGCATCTTGCTCAAGGATGCTAACACTGGGGCTCAAACCCATGACCTTCTGGGTGGGAGTTGAACACCCAGACCGCTAGACCCTCCTGCCCCAACACGAAAACGTTTGGGGACTACAAACTGTAACGCTCTGTTAGATTGGTGCTGTCCACAGTTAATCTACCCGTTTGTCTGTGTGTGTTTCAGGCTAGCAAGTGTGCTGCTCTAGAGAACTTCCTGACTGTTGGGTGGCTCCTCACAGTCCTTCAGTCTCATCCTCACTTGGTACAATCCCACATCACTCAGGCTACGTTCCCGTTAGCTATTTACGTAATTTAGTTCACTTTACTTGTGCTTCGACCAAAGTGGGCAGATGATGTATGTAGGTTGATGCATATTTATTATATTTACATTTACAAAGCTCACTCCTATTTGTTTTAAGCTAAATTATTATTATTCTTCAATTGTTTCATTTATGTTATTATCTTGTCCAGGCTGTATTTGTGTGACCCCCAACGGTTTTATGGGGGTCAGGATTAAAAAATTGAAAACGAACATCTTTGTTTCTCTCTCTCTCTCTCTCTCCCCCCCCCCCCCCCCCCCCCATCCGTAGTTGTCCTTTATTGGCTACCAGGCCCAGCAGGTGGTCTCGGTGCTGTCAGACCCAGAGCAGCTGGTTCTGAGCCCACCACAGAGTGTTCTGTTGGCCCAGCGCTGTAGGATTCTGCTGTGCTGCCTACAGTACAACGCCCACCTGGCACAATACCTGCGGACACACTTTAGAGAGGAGTTCAGGTTGGTTGTACATCATGTTTGTTTGATAGAGAGCTTTAATACTGTGTAAGCTAACTTAACACGTCTGTGGAAAACTGTGGAACGCACTTCAACCACACTTAAGTGGTATCACCATGTTGAGTGTTTTTAAATCGCAGTTGAAAACACATCTTTTCAGACAAGCTTTTAACACGTAGCCTCCGACTTGACTCGATTGCTATTTTTATGTACACTTATGTTTTTTATATACTGTTGTTTATTTGATGTTTTTACTGGAAAGCGCCTTGTGCACCTTTTGGCTGTTGTAAGGCGCTCTACAAATAAAATTGGATTGATTGATTGATATAACTATACCTAAATATACAAACAACCATGAATGCCACGCCCCCACTAATCTACAACCTACACATAATACACCTAATACTGTACGTACAGTATTTAACCTTATGAAAAAGAAATAGAAAAAAGTGTATGTCTTCTCTCAGAGTCTTGAAGCATTCTGTGGATGCCACCTTTGAAGACCAGGGTCCTAGTCCAGGCTACCGGATAGAGATCTCCATCTTCTACGTGGTCTACTTCGTGGTCTTCCCCTTTTTTTTTGTCAACATCTTCGTGGCTCTGATCATCATCACCTTCCAGGAGCAAGGAGACAAGGCCATGTCCGAGTGCAGCCTGGAGAAGAACGAGGTATGACGTTTGTTGATTTAAAGGTGCACTGGGTAACTTTGGAGAACAGAGCAAGAATGAGCGATGCTTGAGACGACAGCTCTTCAGGAAGTCTGCTCTGTTGTGCGTGTGCATGGCTGTGATTGGTAGAGGCAGGCAGGGAACACCATCTCACAAAGCAACACTGAATTTTGTTAAACCCTCGACTCTGTAGCTAATGTTTGTAAAAAAAATTAAAAAAGAATCCATCAGTCGCAGAATATTGGAGGAAGCTACAAAGTTTTGTAATCACGTGACATTCATGTGGTTTTTCTGTAAGAGATGTCACACACCAGATTATAAAATCTAGAATAGAAGGGCATTTTGAACTGGACAGTACTGTATGATAAATAATGATGGCATTACCCCATAGTTAGTGATGACTAGCAGTTGTACACATTTCTTTTTATGAAAAGGTTTTTTGTGGGTGCCTTCTGTTGATATTGACATGGGAATCACACGTGGGCTTGGCAGGACCACAGGAACCATCTCAATACTAATGTCTGCAGAATGGTTTGTCTTTGGTTTGTCTTTGCAGAGGGCCTGTATTGATTTTGCCATCAATGCCAAGCCTCTGACTCGCTACATGCCGGAGAACACCCAGTCCTTCCAGTACCGGATGTGGAAGTTTGTGGTCTCTGCCCCTTTTGAATACTCCATTATGATCATGATTGCTCTCAACACTGTGGTGCTCATGATGAAGGTCAGTGCTCCTTATTATCACTAGAAGGACTGCATCAGTTCTTGTCATTCCTTCAACGTTTTTGCATTGATGATCTTGACAAGATTTGGTTACATTTTGTTAAATCTCTGTTCAAGCGTGACGCGAGCTTTTCTTGCTCTAATGTTAAAGTTTAGCTTATCTTTTGTCCTCCCAATTGGTCAAGTCTGCATACCAACTTTGAGAATCTGGACTGAGTAAGAAAAATACCATGACATTTATACCATATACTGAACAACAACAGACAGTTGTAGTTGTCTCCTACATAGGACAGCTAAAATACTGTAGCGCATTCTGCTTAGTACAAAAATCCATGTGCAAAAACAATCCTCGGAACTGAATCTGTGCTTCAGTTCCACGGAGCTCCTGAATTCTACGAGGCCATGCTGAAGAACCTGAACATCGTCTTCACGGCCCTCTTCTCTCTGGAGTGCATCCTCAAGATCATCGCGTTCGGTCCGCTGGTACGTAGCGGGAATGCGCCACGCAGATATTGGCTTGAAAAGAACCAAAATAACGTTTTTCACGATAACGTTTTTTTTCCTACTGAAATCCCCAGAACTATCTGAAGGACGCGTGGAATGTGTTCGACTTTGTGACAGTACTGGGAAGCATCACTGATATCCTGGTCACCGAAATCAAAGTAACGGCTACACACAAACACACACACACACACACACACACACACACACACACACTACTATCCATACTACAGTACATTCCAGTCCATCACAATGAGACAGCACAGTCTGCAGAGACGCACTAACTAGGATGATCAGCTGAGATGACTTGGCGCCTGCCCAATGGTCCCGGTAACCCAGACAAGCAGGGTGAGGGGTGTTGTTGTATTATCTTTCCCTGAGGTCTGATATAGGATCTAAGAATGGACGCTTTTGAATGCAGCTCCTAGTAACCGCCTCTCTCTTGCGCTGTGTTGTTTGTGTTGCCCTTAATGGTGTCCAGTCAATGCTGCTCTCTCCAGTGCAGCCGGCTGGTATAAATGTTTGTGTCATTGTCCAGTAACCTGACGGATTTATGTGTGTGCATTTGTTGGGCCTAATCATGTGCTGTCTTATGACTGTTCCTCTCCTTCTTCCTTTACTCCTATCCATCCTCTGCTCCCCTGTGCTCGCTCTCGCTCTCTCTCTCTCTCTCCCTCTCCCTCTCTCCCTGTCTCTCTCTCTCTCGGCTTCACTGTCTCACTGTGTTGTCATCTTCTGCTCCAAAAACATCACTAGACTACGGTGAGTGACTTTCCATTGTGATTTATTGCTTTCAAGTCACACTTTGATACCTACAGTGCTTAGATACTTGCCAATCTATAAACTCTACACCCCGATAACCTGGGGGCCATTTTCTAGTTTATTCAAGGTGCCCGATGACAGACATTCTGGAAAAGTCATTTTCAAGGAAACCTTTTGAAAAAAACAATGAATGATAATTATGAAATTTGAAAATAAATCATGGAATGTATTTATTCCTCAAATGATGATGGATCTTTCAAGTGATTTATTTCATTAACTCCACAATGTAGGCTCACACAACTGTCAAAATGCCTGGCAAATGCATTTTTCCGACCTCATGGCTAATCTCGTAGTCATGGAATGTTTTAGAATTGTATTGCTTAAGTGTTTAATCTGTTTATTGGACCTAGCGCGCTAGTTGAGGCTAATCACTTTCTAGTGGTTTGTTAGGACTGTGTTGATTGATGTGGGCGGGGCATCCCGTGTGTCCCTAACAGGACAGGTTGTTGAACTTGAGTTTCCTGAGGCTGTTCAGGGCCGCTAGGCTCATCAAACTACTAAGACAAGGCTACACCATTAGGATCCTACTGTGGACCTTTGTTCAGTCTTTCAAGGTACGGACACGCCAAAACATACAATACGACTGTATACTGTTATACTGTTATGCTGTTATACTGTTATACTGTTATACTGTTATACTGTTATGCTTTTATGCTGTTATACTGTTATACTGTTATACTGTTAACTGCATACTGTGTTTATCTTTTTTTCATTCTTTTTTGAATTTAGCCTACTTGATAACTAACAAATACTAACAATATGTGATATAGTTTAAACTAATACATGAATAATACTATATAATAAAGTTTTGAGGGCTGTATCTGGTCCTTTGATATAAATGTATCCCCCTCCCACCACCCCCCCACCCACCCACCCCTCACACACACACACACACCCACACACCCACACACATTCTAAAACATACGCTAAGACGTTGTCTTGCCCAAAGAGACACATCCACAGATGTGCGCATATTATGACTGAATAATGAGCTGTGTTTCCGTGCAGGCACTGCCCTATGTGTGCCTGCTCATCGCGATGCTGTTCTTCATCTACGCTATTATCGGGATGCAGGTGGGCGACAGACACACACCACGCCACAGTCTGCCGTGTAGTGCAGTAGTGCAGCAGTGCAGTGTTCAAGCCCACTGGCCCATGTGTCTCCCTTGCAGGTGTTTGGGAACATCGAGCTGAACGAGAACACGGCCATCACTCACCACAACAACTTCCAGACCTTTCTGCAGGCGCTCATGTTACTGTTCAGGTACTGCTGGCAAAAACATTCATATAGACCCCAACTTGGTCATAGTTGCAGTGGTGTATCCAAATGGGGAAAATCTATGAGTCAAATTTGGAATACGGTTGAGTTACTACTTATTCGCTATAATTCCTATATTCATAATGGAGTCCAATATGAGCTCCATCATTTTTCCGTTCTACCAGTGGAGACAGTGATTAGCTTTGTAGACACAGTAGAAGTGTGTTTTTGAGAAATAATGGAAGTTGAGGGCGATTGAAAATACTGATTAAGTTCCGCTCAGTGCGTTTTTTGGTGTGGAAACTATAATTTCTTTCTGTCTGTCTGTCTGTCTGTCTGTCTGTCTGTCTGTGTGTCAGGAGTGCAACGGGTGAGGCGTGGCATGAGATCATGCTGTCGTGCTTGAGTCGGCGAGCGTGCGACGCGAGGTCGGGCACCTTGGGGAAAGAGTGTGGCAGCGATTTTGCCTACTTCTACTTTGTCTCCTTCATATTCCTCTGCTCCTTTCTGGTGAGTTCAAACGCAACAAGGTCAGCAGGATGTATTTAAAAAATGTTGGCCTGGTTCAAATGGGGAACAATTGTCTTTAGTCATTTAGTATTTAGGAGCAGGTGGGGGCTTGTGAAAGCTCGGTGAAGAGAACCTCATGTTGGGGATGGAACCTAGGTCCTTCCAGTTAGGAAAGAAGCTCCCACTTTGATAGGAAACAGCAATGTGATGCAAAGATTAGAATTGGTGTATAGAAATAGTCTAATGGTACTAGATGTGATCATTCTAAACAACAGATAGACGCCTTGTACCACAAGGCACGGCTTGGTACACTTTCTCTTTGTGCTTGTTCCAGATGTTGAATCTATTTGTGGCTGTCATCATGGATAACTTTGAGTACCTGACCAGAGATTCCTCCATCCTGGGGCCTCATCACCTGGATGAGTTCATCCGGGTTTGGGCTGAGTACGACCCTGCCGCATGGTATGTGTCTGCGTCCCTCTGGCCGGCCGGGCCTCACACCCACAATCAGCCAACAGCGTAACAAGCTAACAATCTTTCTCTGCCCCGTTTGAAGCTGAATGAGTCCTCATAAAGAGGCCCCTATGCTTGTTGTTGTTTGCAGTCAGCCCACTCATGATAACTGTTCTTGAAGCCCTTGCTGAACATGATTATGTATCTGCTTATTCTTTTTGCAGCGGACGGATTTCCTATAAGGATATGTACAATTTGTTACGTGTTATCTCGCCCCCCCTTGGCTTAGGGAAGAACTGCCCTAATAGGGTAGCATACAAGGTTTGCAACCACCAGACATTTACGTTACTAGGGTGCTTTGTGTACTTCTATGCCAAGAGATTTGTAACTGAATGGCTGTGCACCAATGAACTCGCCTACACACTAGCTCTCGCCCTTCCAGACTGACTGGCTTTGGTTAATGACTGCTGGAGTGGAAACAAAGCTTTCAAAGCCACCACATTGTCACATGCCCACCGGCCATGCCCACCTTCTACTAGTCTGGTAATGTTACATGTCTGATTCGGTTCTGTTTGTTGAAACCGACTGAAAATGTAGTACTGAGAATTGATTGCTCTCGAGTTCAAACCATGAATCAGTAGCCTGACGATACACGCCTCGGATCCTGACGTTTTAGGGAGGACGGGAAGGCTAAAGGAACGCTATTGGTGCCCAAACTATGCCGAGGGCCTGGCTGGCGTTGAAACCTTTGTTTCCTTAAAACCTGGCAGAGCCCACCCGTCAGGATGTCTGCGAGCATGCTAAGGCAGACATCCTCCCCACCTCCATACCGTTAAGATTGCTGTCATTCTCTCTCTCTCTCTCTCCTCTCTCTCTCTCTCTATCCATCAGCATTCTGTGCGTTGAGGCACCTACCTTGTCCCACCCCCACTCCCCCAGAAATATAAAAACAACTCATTCTCTACATCCCATGTTTTCCTCTCAGGGATCCTGAGCTCCACTAGCGATGCATCCTCCGTGGCCCCCCCCCCCCCCCCCCCCCTTCCCCCCCTCCACCCCCGTGGGGCTGGGCGGCCGAGGGAGGACTGCATCCGTCTTCATCTCACTGGGAAATCTAAATAACAACAGATTTCTGTCCTTTATGTTGTTTGTTTGTTTGTTTGTTTGTTTCCCCCTACCATTGTTCCCTTTTTCTTTATTTGTTCCCCTTTTGTCCTCTCTCTCTCTAACTCCCCCATCCTTCTCTTTTTGCTTTCGTTGGTGGATTTTTGTTTTTTTCCGTTGGGTTCTCTTCCCTGTGAAGTGGCCGCATCAAGTACCTCGATATGTATCAGATGCTGCTCCACATGTCCCCACCCTTAGGTTTGGGAAAGAAATGCCCGCCAAGAATCGCCTACAAGGTAGACCCTCACCGCCCCCTTCCTCCTCCCCGATAACCCCCTGCCCCCCACCCACCTGTCTCCCGTTTGGCCTGACTTCCGGACAGTTTCTGTGCTCTGCAGTGTGCCCTTGTATTTTCCTCAGTTTGTTTTTGCTAGAGCTCTGATATTTTTGGGTGTACTGCCTTTCCCCCCGAACTCCCTCAGCTATCGATCCCCTACCCTGTTTTGTTTGGGCGTAGCGGTTTGATTTGGAACACTAAACCCGGCTCCTATCTACTCCTAGTAAAGGGAGGTTCGATTATTATTAAGTATTAAACATAAAATTAAACTATTAAACTTAGTAAAATCCTTGACTTTGTACCTTAATATAACGCGCTGATGTTGTTCTGTTTAAATGAATCAATTCCTTCCATTGTATCTCAAATTTGTGATACTGTCCCATGATCAATTTGAATACTCACATATAAGGAGATTGTTTTTTAGAAACAATTAAATAAAATACAGCGACCGCACTATTTTATATAACATAACATCAGCATGTGGACTTTACAGTTGAGGGTTTTACTAAAGTAATAATTTCACTGATATCACTTTGAGTCCCACAATAACTGTATATTTCATGTATAGTAGAGGATTCATAAATGTAGTATAACTCTATGACATTACAACATAGCCCACATTTGTGGGGTGCTTAATGAAGCCTTTAAAAGCATCACATTATTATAAAATTGGACACAGAAGAATTATCTGTTTGTTTTAATTTTATGATTGTTATATTAAGCTTGAGGCTAGCGCTACATATAAAATATTAATACTCGCTTTCTCAGGAGAGAATTATAGAATATTGATATTTAAGTGCGTACATAAATAACGTTTAAAGATTTTAAAGATTCATTCCAGTATGTTAACGTAGCAGGTTGATGGGGAAACTCCCTCATGTCACTATGGCCGTTGAAAGGTGCACTGTAGATGGGGTTTTATTTTGTGGAGCAGTGTGTGTGTGTGTGTTTTCAGCTACTCTACTGCTTTTCTGTGGGAGAAATACGTGTGCGCTTTTCTGTGTTCGCTGTCCATCCCCTCTCAATCCTTCTTTTATCTCCTCTGTCGTTCCATTTGGTAAATACACCGGTGTGTGTGTGTGTGTGCGTGCGAGCGTGCGAGCGTGCGTGGTTGTGAGGGCTATACAATATTTAAAGCTGATAAAAAAACTCTTGAATATGAATAAAGGTAAATAAAATAAGAAATTATTCTTAAAAGCTTATTTATAAGTAAGTTAAAAGAGTTTGCAAATATATTTTTGATATGCTTTTAAACAATTGTGCAGCCCTACTCTATCTGTGTCTTTACAGTATATGAGTGTGTGTGTGCGTGCGTGTGCGTGTGTGAGTGTACTGTATGTGCATTTGTGTGTGTGCGCGTGTCAGCCCCTCCCCCTCCCCGCCTCATTACGACTCTGGTCTGATTTTGCACTGCCACTGATAGCACATGTAGGCGAATGCTTTTTTTGTGTTCGGGGAGCTCAACTCTACAGCAACAATCACAGCCTTACGTTTGCACGGACTGATGCCATGATAGACGCACACAGACTCAGGCTGCACAGGCTTTTGGTGGAGTGGACACGCCCCTTAGGGATAGCTACTAGCAGACGTAGGGCACCACCGCCACCTGCTCAACCCCAGGTTGAGGATTGCAAGGGTGGGCGCCACAGAGTCGAGCTCCTGAGACCGTTGACGCACCTCCATGGTTATGCGAACATGCCTTCTCTCGCCTTTCTTTCGGTCAGTGTCAGTCTTGCACCGGCGCACTTTGACTTGCAGCATAGTGTGTCCCGTAGCCAGTAGCGGTGAATGTGAACGTCCAGTTTGTCTCTCCGTGTACTCGTTGAGAAAGCTTTTTGTGTGCTGAACTGAATAGCCCTGATTTAAACCTCATTTATTCTTATTCATCAGAAGCAATTAGCAAAGCAAACTCACAATACATACTGCAGCTAAGCAACACTTAGCAGTTTATGCTGCCAGGGCAGGAAAGGTCAAGAAACCTACTAAACGACTAGTGTATTATGTCAATTCCAGCAGCATGCAGATTGATTTCTCGAGGATTGATTTGTGATGTCTGGATTTGCTGCTATATTGTAAATGAGTGATATGACCCCACCACTTCTTTCCTCAGCGGCTCGTCAAGATGAACATGCCCATCGCCGATGACAACACGGTCCACTTCACCTCTACCCTGATGGCGCTGATCCGCACCGCCCTGGAGATCAAGCTGGCGTCAGGTCAGAGTCCTGCAGGCAACACAATAGAATCCAGACAAATGGATTTGAATAGAGCAGAATACATACATAATAAATGTGCTTGAAATGAAAGCGAAATAGACTGCATGTTAAAAACCCTGCATTGAAGACCTAGGTTTGACCACCTTTAGATCCAAAAATGTCTCTGATTATTTATTAATGTGGCTGCACTGTTTGGTTTTTACCTATAAATATACAGAGGGTTATGATGAGCTTCCAAAATAAGCGCTAGATTTTGGATTTGTCAATTTTTTGTCAGTGGGGGACACACACTGCTGGGATGTTTTGCATTGTGGGACCATTTAGTAGAAAAATGATTTTCCCTCCCAAACAAAAAGCGCTCAGTGTTATCAAAATGTCACAGCTATTCAGCGTTGCTCTTCTCGGCCAGACTGACAGATGTGCGCACGCTCCAGCTGCTAGCATTTTGTTCTTCCTTTCGAGCCTGAAATCCAGTAAATACGGGTCCCATTTGGACTCATTATAAGGCTTTGTGCTGCGCTGGGCGTGTCTGGTGTGTTCTTTCTCAGAGCTTCACTGCTCAATCTACACTTTTAATGAGGACTTCTCTTCTGTGACTCACCCCTGGAGCGACTCATTTGCTGTATCGAACGCCTGATATATCGTAATTCTGGTAAAAACTGGTTTGGGGAAATGAACATTCCCCAATCCAGCTCGGTTTGGGGAATGTTTATTGTCCCCCCGCCATGAAATTAGAGGGGGCTATTAAAACTGATGGCATCCATCTGTCTGTTCGTTCATCACAAGCGATGAAGCTGTGTGGCATTTCCCAAGCTGGTGTGCCTGCAACACTGTGGACTACCACAGGGGGTAGTCACGGGCTGTGGTGAATCACAGAACTTGCCCATTTGACTTGACTACCTACCGTCCACCTTATTTTTGAACACAACAATGGCCGTATGCAGGGTGGGAGAAAATACATTTATTGATTAACACAAAATATTTCCTGCTCCCACCATTATTCGTGCATGTGACATGCATTATATGTGATCATAAATGATGTAATTATTGATATATCTAAGGTCGTAAGGGACAGCATACTAACTGTTTCCCGGTGTGCTCTGTGTGCAGGCATGGTGGGCCAGCGTCTATCTGATGCAGAGTTAAAGAAGGAGCTGTCCACAGTGTGGCCTAGCCTGTCTCAGAAAACCATGGACCTGCTGGTGACCCCACACAAACGTAACGTTTTGTTGTTGTTGTTTAAACCTTGACTCAATAACTTCATTACCTCAATATAAATCCACACCAGAGTGAAATAGTATTATCTCATGCTTACAGTAGGACTTACTGACCTCTGCTACCCTCTTGTGGTAGCAAAGGAAATCTACTTGAAATCTACTTGAATACATTTCTTCAAATGTTTCATTCTAACAGTGTTTTTGTTTTACGCTTAACCATGAGAGCATGAATGAGTCATCAGGATTACTCCTCTGCTTTCCTCCCATCTCCTCTCATCACCTCTCCCCTCCTCTTCCTTCCTCTCCTCCATGCTCCTCTCCTCTCCTCTTCTCTCCTTTCCTTTATTTTCCTTTCCTTTCCTTTCCTCTCTTCTCTCCTCAGCCAATGAGCTGACAGTTGGGAAGGTTTATGCGGCCCTCATGATATTTGACTACTACAAACAGAACAGAGCCCGTAGGCTGCAACAGCAGCAGCAGCAGCAGCAGCAACAGAGCGCTACAGGTTGCCAGGTATAACACACACACACACACACACACACACACACACACACACACACACACACTGTAGATGCATGCACACTGCACACACATTCACCGTGACGTGCACAGACATAGCATAGACACGTGCACAATACAAGCATGAATGCAGCACGAATAGACTAGGGTTGGAACCTTGGGTCGCTGTATGCATGCATACACACCTGCAGCGGATGTAAAATAGATCTGCCCTTTCCAATCTGATCCTAAAATCCCTTATAAATCCTGCGGATGTGCATGTGTATGATTGCAGCCGCACACATGCACATGCATGCACAAATGCGTACAGTACACGCAGAAACACGCACGTACTGTTAAGTACACACACACACTCAACAGGCATGACTGCAAGAAAAGGAATATTCTGGCCCCGGTCTCCACAGCCCCGCTGTCGGACGGGGGGTCCAACAATATTCTGCCTGCTGCCTCTGAATGTCTTCAGCATGGTGCCATCCGTCTCTCCTCCACAGAGCAAGGTCGGGGCTCTGTTTAAGCCACTGATGCCTCTGACTCACATGCAGGAGAAAGACCTGCCTGCGATGCTGAACAGCGTTCAGCCCCCCAGCGTGCTCCAGCCACAGCCCAAGTCCCTCTCCAAGTTCCAGCCTCAGGCCAGGCCCAGCTCCAACTCCCTCAACAACGGAGGCACTCTGTAAGTCTGTGGCGACCGCAGTGGAGCTCGGGCGTGGGTTTGTAGTCTGCGGTGTGCCTCAAAACAGCTTCACGTGGGCCGGTCTCCCTTCAGGAAATCTGTCTACAGTTTACAGTTAGGTCATTTAGACATTTAGAAGCTGCTTTTATGTAAGCCGTTTACAGTAAGTACATGCGTTTATGAGCACCAACAAGTACTGTGTGTGTGTCTGTCTGTCTGGCTTTCTTTCTTTGACGTTGGTTGCTGATATTATTTCCCTTTCTATGTTGCAGATGGAAGCGTATGTAATTGTAATTGTAATTGTAATTGTAAAGCGTATGTCAAGACGTATAGATTCCACTGTTTTTATTTGTTGTTATTCCACTGTATTTGACTTCATATTAGGGTTAACAACACAAAGTAAATAAGTATGAGAAGGCTGAACACATTTGCTGACCATCTGAACTAGTTGCACCGTTTATTATTATTTATTATAACGGTGAGTGTATGCCACAAACACTCCAGGCCAAGTCACGAGCACAACATCAAGGCTTCCTCGTCTTGGGTGATGGAGAGGACCAAGGATGCACCCCGGCCCAAGAGTAAGCACACTCTCTCCAGAGGCCAGTCAGAAGACACGCCTGATGCAGTTCCAAAGGTACAATGGAATGTAACTGGACACAGTGGGGAATTAAGCGCAGCAAAAGCATTGACGCATACGGTTCATGCAAAGTTACCTATACCCAGAAGCCTTATTCCATTCCGTCTCCTGCCACATTAGTCCCTTCCTAATCTCAACAGCACGTCTTTAAAGCACACTAATCAAAACTTGTGGAACAATTTTCTGAAGTTAAAGCTGCCTATGATAACTTTGTTATTGTTAAATATTAACTTAATAATTTCTTTATCATTCCAAGCAAGAATAACATAACATGAGCATAACATAACATTAATGACATTAATAAGCATAATAATAAAAAATTCCCTTTACACTTGCTGTTTCCAATTTCCTTGGGTGCATGATAAAATGTGTTAGCCTGGCTAAAACCACCCTGATTTTGCGAGCTCCATCTCTAAGATGTCCTTCACTTTACATATCAATCTGGGAACTCTCAATTGAAAACCCTTTTTCAGCCGGGTAGAGAAAGACAGTCCAGTCAGTAACTAGTTAATCGGGTGCTGACAGCAATTACGTGCTTGTGTTTAAAGCACTTCATTGTCTAAATAACACTGAGACGCTAAATATAGCTTGGAGCCATGTCATTTAATAACAACATTTGAATAGCTACTATTGAAATAGTCTTTTGGACAGTGGGTCTACTGTTAAGATGTTAATGTTGGGTACAAAGTCAATTTTGCAAAATCTGACAATTGTGTGTTTCCTGCTTCCTTCCTTTCTGCGTGCGTGTGTGTGTGTGTGTGTGTGTGTGTGTGTGTGTGTGTGTGTGTGTGTGTGTGTGTGTGTGTGTGTTTAGGAGTCAGTAGAGCTGCAGAAGTTGGAGACCAGCGCTAGCAGTACAGTTCCACTACTGGTGCCAGGCCTGGAGAACCAGGGCAGGGCAGTATCCATGCCCAGGCTCAACGCTGAGCTCCAGGTATAGCTCTAATCACCAATATACTCAGGGGTAGTCAGTAATATAGTCAGGGGTTCAAAAGTGGAATCAATTGCATGTTTACAACATTATCAGTTTTCATGCCCTTCATTACTGCGTTGATCAAATCCAAATCAATGTAAATGAATATAGAGTATACAGTCAAATGCAGTAGGACACTATAGTAAAACCTGAAAAGTGTTCAACCAGCACTGTACGTCAGATTTAACTGCACTAAGGGGATGCATATAGGATTAGCAGGGGCAGGTAGGGAGCGATGGTTGTACTTGAAATTGAATGACTTTCCAAGCACATCAGTGTATTTGGCAGTTTCTCTATTTAAACATCTATAACATGTGATTGTGTGACATGCAGTACAATTACAATTGGGTCATTTAGCAGACGCTTTTATCCAACGTGTCTTACAGTGAGTACAATTACTCACTCACTAAGTATCACACGGAGCAGATAGGGGTTAGGCATCTTGCTCCAGGATGCTTACAGGTAAGCCAACTATGGGGCTCAAACCCATGACCTTCTGGCGGTAGACCACTAGACTATCCTGTCCCCATTAGGAAATGAGGGCAGTAAATTGTGACAAAGTACAAAAAGCTCCAGCTAGGTACTGTATTGCTTGGGTGTAATTGTAGAAAACCCCCAGGCTTTGTGGTCAGTAGTGAACTAGAGTGTCTGTTTTTTTTTTTTACAGAGGTTCAGTGCTCACTCATGCATGTCTGGGGGAGAGCAAAAAAAACAACCCAAAAAAATACCTCACTTGGTCCCAAGAAATATAATCCTCTCCTCATTTCCTGAGTGATATTGATCGATCGGTGCATTCTAAGTGCATTCCTTTCACGGCCCAATTGGAAGAGCTGTTGTTGGTCCAACTCTCAGAGCGATGGAGGCGTCCACGGTAATCTTGTTAGAACCTGGCGGGCTGCCAGCCGCTGGTCCCGTATCATTTTTTCGCTCGTTGCCAACCGAAAAGATGATACTGGCCTCAGAATGGCTGAGCATCAGAGAGAGGCCATCCATTCCCTGGGAAAGGAAGAGGGTCAGTAATCGTGTTACTATGGAGGAAAGAGAGAGTCAGGGTGGCGGGATTAATAAAAGGAGGGGTGGAGAGGGCCTTGTTGACTTGCTTGTGTTATTTTTCTCAGGTTCAGGAAATCCGTCAGACAATGTCATTAGTGTTGGCCTTTTAGAAATTGCCTGCTGCTGTCAGAGTATAATGGGGATCATGTGGGCTGAACCCGTAGAACCCCAGCACTTCTAGCAGTTTATGTTTCCCTCTCAGAACATCACTTCTCCGTCACTTCATTTGAATGTCTTCTGTGTGTGTGTGTGTGTGTGTGTGTGTGTGTGTGTGTGTGTGTGTGTGTGTGTGTGTGTGTGTGTGTGTGTG
>JAODLI010000024.1:6290672-6312288 GCA_027575585.1 Percopsis omiscomaycus | reverse complement strand
GTGACCGTCTATTTACGAACGCCGGCTCACATGACCGCAGTTTACAGGTGCCTATACTTCTGAGATTAAAGTCAGAAATCTGAGATTAAAGTCAGAATTCTGACTTTAAAGTCAGAATTCTGAGAATAAAGTCAGAACTCAAATAAAATTTTCACCATGGCCCTAATCCTCTTCCGTAAATTGTACATTTTTATTAGTCTTAAAAAAGTTGTATATTGTTGTCTAGGTGAAATGTACTACGTGTCTATTCTAGCACATTATTTCTACACTAGTGGGTGGTACACACTGGTACTACGTGTGTGACACACATTTATTATCTGGAAGCACCAGTAGACTATAGACTGACAGTCTAGTGGACAGAGGAGATGCGGGTATCAAACGCTACAAGTGGATGATATTAGCGCCGTTTTACTAAATTCTATACCATTTGAATTCTAGTGTTAAAATGAATAACATTGCACTTGTGTGTGTGGTCTTTGCGTCCCAATTTTTGGCGTAGCATTGCTGATGTGACAACATCCCCGAGGCTGCATGTGAACATTGAGCTAACACCGAACCGTACACTGTTTATTTACGCTGGCTATTACGCGCTACACTTGTTTTACAAGGTAACATTTTTCTTAATTTATCCGAATATTTTATATTGTTGTATATTATACCAGAGGTAGTACGATTTGAAATGTTCCATTTTGGTTTATTTAATCCCTGACTTTTACTTTTTGGCGATGGTTATTATAGGCCTCACGTGATGCCTCAGACTGTAGTTACGCCTTTAGCCGACTAATAGTAGCTCACTGCAGGCCTAGTCGTCGACGTGTGCCCCGCTACCCCATTACCCTCGCGAAAGGTAATGTGGGTTTCACTTCACTTTTACATACTTCATTGTAATTTCGATTTTGACAGTTCTTGCTTCATGTAGAAAATTAAATGGTGTAGACATTATAAATGTAATTTCCTTATTACGTACTATTGGAATGTTTCATATCTATACTAAGAAGTAAAGGGGAGGGATATATTTACACGTTGAGTCTTTACTGACTTTTTTGACACCAGATTTTCCCTGTGGTAACGTTAAACTATGGATGAAACAAGCCTGTTGATTGATGAGGCAACAGTGTGCAATTTCTAGTCTACTGTTCAGTGGACTGTTCCTGAACTGAGCAATGTCATTTCTAGACTTAACTGATCAGTGCCAGTTGAGTGAATGTTACCTTTTGAAATGTTGTTGGTCTTTTACTATTAAGCTCCTACTACTGTAATACTGTCTACTGTAAATTGATATTGATTGAATATTTCGATCAGCAGATGAAGAAACCTAGTACTGCAGCTGCATTTTCCTTGCTCATATGCATTGTGTTTTCGTCTTCCTATACAGTGCCTATGAATTCCCTATGGACAGGGCTGGAGATATGCACCCACCATATAGAAAGGATTATGTATCTGTAACCTTCACAGAAAAGGGTAGCAGCAATTACAACAACAGCAAGCAGTGGCGGAGGCAGTCTTGCTGGAGGGTAAGAATGCCTCTTGCTGTGTCCAAATTCTACATACCGGTACTAAGTATTGTAGTATAAGTAGCATAAGTGCTATTTAAATGGAATATTGTAGTACCCAAGTTTAGGATGCCAATGATATCGCCAGCCATACACCATATTTCCACACGACTGAAGCTTCCCCTTAAAGCTATGACGTTATAGACAGTAAAGCGACTGTAAACATATACCAGGACATAGATTCATTTTAGTTTTAATGAGATTTTATGCCATTTTCGCTAGCCATTTACGGTGCATTATTGTGGTCCCGGGACAAAAAGGTGCCCAAAAGTGCCATGTTTACTGATCTCCAGTGTATAGGACCACTGTATAGGCCTACATGATTTCTAGTCAACATTCAAATACTTGAGTGTAAAGGGTGGATGCGCAAAATATATATACTTTTGACATTTGCTGAAATTCATTCGAACCAGTGTCCTGCTGTGACTGGTCAAAGTAGTTAAAGGTGGTGATCGTCATTCACTGAAAATAATTAGTATTAGTGTAGCCAACTTCTATTTATTAGGTAATATGAGGATGTTGCAAATATAACTTGGAGTAGTTCTGTTATTTGCTGTGATTATAATGTCAATATACTATTACCATGGCTACAATACTTTTCTGTAGAGCACGGCAAATTCCATCTTATAAATTTGAATGGGGGCCTATTCTGAACCCTGGTGGGAATACATTATATAAAATTCCAGTTTTACTGGTAAGTAATATTGTGCAGTGTAGTGCTATCAATGGTTTACCTGTATGTTCATCTTGAACTATGAGAAGATATTTTTGTAAGAAAGCTTGCACCAGTGGCAGCTGTGACTTTTCACTATGGGTTCTCTAAAAGTCAAGGAACATGACTAGGATGAATTTGCCAAAAAATGACGATTGCAAATGAGTCCACCATTAGTACTGTAGCAATAGACCCACAGGTTTCAGACATACTGTAACATAAATAATCGTATAGACCTACTCAAAGTGTGTCCCCAATATCATGCATACAACAATTGGGATGTGTGCTTTGTCCATTTGCATGCTTTGTACTGAAAAACAAAGACTTGACCTAAAATTTGTTGCTCCTCAATGATGGAGTGGGTTTCATAGTTATTGGAAACTAAACACTAAATCTGCTCAGGTATTATGCAGGCACAGATATACACTGTATATTGAAATTCCATTCTCAAAATGCTTACCTGGTCTTACACCCTACAACTTTATGTAATCTTGCTTTAAGACGCTGGATGTACAAACCCATAGCAGCACTCCTAAGCAAGAGAGAAGGGAGCTCAGTGAAGCAGTTTTACTTGGCTGGACCTATTTATACACCTTAAGGTGCAGTGTTATAATAATGTTCAATTATAAAGGGACATGGCATAGTCTATCACAGGGCATTATAATGTTCTGCGATGGATTAGATTGGGGATAAGATTGATTTTTGGTCCCATTTTTTTTCTTTGTTCTGACAAACTCACAACCTTTAAACCTCAGGGTGAATTCTTAACACACTGGTTAGCTAAGATACCCATATATGATCATGATATTGAATCTTGGGAACACTATGAAGTGGAACAATGATTTATTTAACAGTATTCACTTCCCTCTCTATTCCTGTAGAAATGGAAACAGTTGTCGAGACTGCAGCGCAGCTTGATCCTGTTCACATTGGCCCTCTTGCTGATATGCGGAATTGCTTCCTCTCACACCTTTACCAAACACCTTAAAGGTAAACACTGGAAAAAATGGTTGCTCCTACATATAACTAGACAGATATACATGTTATGTTTCCTTCCCTTTCTGGGGATAACAGATATGGCCTATAAGAGAGAAACTCTGAAGCCCCATTATGGTATGTAAAGCCTCTGAGATATCCTTTAATAGAAGGCTATAAACAGCTATAAATAAAGATCTGACTTATAACATTAGAACATCTTTTGCATGATATGACCATATATCATCACTGATGGAAAAAATTCCTAATGCTGCATTGTCAGAGGATTCCTGAAACATACCATTGAGATAAGTCTTGTGAAAACAGTGTTACAGTTTGTGATGTGTAATTACTATATTGACATCTAATTGGGCTGGATAGTCATAGAGTTGGCCTACCTGTAAGCATCCTTGAGCAAGATGCCTAACCCCTATCTGCTGCATGTAATACTTGCAAGTGTACTCACTGTAAGTCGCTTTGGATAAAAGCGTCCGCTAAATAACCTTTTTTGAAATTGTAATCATTTGTGTGTAGACTCAAAAAAAAAAAATGCCATAATGATTTTTGTAAAATATTTTATGTGAGCTGACCTATAATTATGTTTAAAAGCATATCATATGTATATGATTATACTGTTACTAATACGTGAATTTCCAAGCAAATTATGGAAATGACAAATACCGTGATATGTTTAAATGGACCATATCATCCAGCCCTACTCGCAGTGCTCTTCATAACAATATAGTTCCTATACTGAAGGGGTTGTCCTGTGTCTGCTCAGGTCTTGCAAATGGAGAGGAGGAGAAGGGGAGTAGCTTAAGGCACGTCACTCCTCATGTGCTACCTGAGCCTGCGAAAGGAAGCCGACCGCCAGAGGTCCCCTCCCAGGTTGCTATGGTTACATTCCTTGCCCTACTTTTAAGCACTTTTAAGAGGCGTATGAAAATTTGAATAGAAATATACAGTATGTTTTATACTTCCATGTCCTTGAAAACTTTAGAACCACATTTTTTAAATTTATTTGGCATGGATTGTTTTGAGATGTGTCATATTTTGCGTACTGTGGCCTACTTTTAGAGGATTATCTATCCACTATCACAACCAGTATGATTTTGTAGACTGACCCAAATCTTGAGCATTCATCCCCACGGGAAAAGCTAGTTACTGCAGCATCAGGGGCAAACGCAATAAGGGTTCCTACAATGGTAAAATAGGGGCAATGAAATAAGGGTAATAACGATACAATCATCCCACAGTCCAATGCAACCCTGTGAATGTGGAAAGCATATACATAAGAGAAACCCGATTTCCTTGTGTGTTGTTTTTCTCACATCTTCAAGGCTATAAGGGTTCAAGGGCAACAAATAAACGCAAAGCAGGGTTTATAATGGACTAATGGAGTATTTGTAGCCGTCAGGATGCAAACTTTGAATGCCACGTGTTGTTGTCTGTTGGCCTGCTAGTGGAAATCTACCACACCTGGAGAAACCCTCCACTTCCTTAACCTGATCAGATATGTGCTGTTACTGGCCCTGCAGCTTTTATTGTAGCTGGAAATGTAGTACAGTGAGGAGGAGCAGCATTGTTTAGGGAAGTGTGTGTATATATATATACACACATGTATTATGTGTGAAATTAAAGTGAAAGTGCCATGGGGAAATGTAGATGCATATAGTATACAAAGTTAATGTGAAAAAAGGAGGAAGCAAAATCTACCACCCCTACACGAGATAGACAACAAGACTAGTTTTAGAGGAGACAGTCTTGTCTCTGCGAGGACGGAGGTAATTAAGTAAGGAGTCCTAGTCCGTTGTCTTCTCTCGGCTCCTATCTCCCAAGGCCTATCATAGAACCACTATGGAGAATAGTTACCCATTCCCATCATACTTGACTACTGACCCTTATAACCGTCTCCTTCAGAAACTGAAGCGACTCCCCTACAAGCGAGGACCACCTGCCTTGCAGAATCGTATTCAGAAGAAAGGCAACACCTCAGACACACTGGCAGAGGACAAGAAAGAGGGAGAAGTCATCAGGTCAGATTTAAAGGCTAAACCTGCCTGAATCTACCTGCCACTACTGACACAAATACATGTGTGTGTGTGTGTGTGTGTGTGTGTGTGTGTGTGTGTGTGTTCCTGTATTTATGGGCCATAATAATTAGATCTTCTCAGTGGATTGTAATTATATTAGTTTAAACTACCAAGATTATTCAGTCGGCTTGATTGACAAGAATAAAGGCATCATAAAGTTAAAGGACTCTCTTAAAGTTTATTTTTGTTTTGTGTAGCTGGCGCGGGGCTGTTATCGAGGCTGAGCAGGCGACTGAAGACACAAAGGATGGGGGCAACAAGGGGGGGAATCCAATCCAATCACCTGGGGAATCGGGTGACTTTTTAAATCTTTAATGTGCCTTTGGTCGATATCAAAATCAAGTACCATGCATTCGCACAAGTACTTGGTGACTTTGAAACCAAACCCAGTATGATCAGGCTTACTGTATACTGCCTATGCTCTCTGCTGGACCACTGCTGGACCACTGCTGTGCAGCACTTGACATCAGAACTGCAAATGGATGAAGAGGGAATTGGCTGGATCATTATTGTGTTAACTCAGTCAGCTATAAATAGCATTGAAACTGACGTGTGTCTACTGTATAATACAATTTCTCTTCAGCGTGAACCATCTCACTTTGTAGACTAATGTGGGACTGTGTCTGTTATTTATTTTTGGTATTTCAGAAGCCAGTAGGCTAGAGGCGGTGCGAGATGCTTTCAGACATGCGTGGAAGGGCTACAAGGACTTTGCCTGGGGTCACGACGAGCTCAGGCCCATCTCCAAGTCCTATGGGGAGTGGTTTGGCCTGGGCCTGACACTCATCGACGCTCTGGACACCATGTGGATTCTTGGGCTGAAAGAAGGTGCCCTGACCCTCTGACTGGAACTAGTCTGAACAAATAGAGAAAGTTTTAGGGTTTTCAAAAGGTTCAAAGAGTTACAAAGGAATTTTATGCAAGGAACTGCACAGTTCTCGTGTTTGTCAGCCCAATGTCAGTGATGACATACTATAGTTGTTTAAGAACTGTGTTTATCATAGTTCTGTGTCCGTATCACTCTGAGCATCTAACATTGGACATTAAAGAAATCTGAAATGGGGAAATTTGTTTAAACGTTTCTGTGATTGATTCAGCTTGATTTGATTCAGAGGCTTAAAGTGTGTAGACTTTATGCTGACAGAAATGCAGTATACTTCCCATTCACTTGAATGGAAAAATGTGTACAAACCTTTGACTGGTACTGTATACAACACACATAGCTACATATTGTTGTGATCTCCACCTGCTGAGCTCAACCGGTGTAAAGCTACTTCTCACTTCTCCCTGGAGCTGCCCTTCAAAGCTTGCTTTCGCTCTTCTTCTTCTTCTTCTTCTAGAGTTTGAGGAGGCCAAGACGTGGGTGGCCACAGAGCTGTCCTTCAACAGGAACGTGGACGTCAACTTGTTTGAAAGCACCATCCGCATCCTGGGAGGCCTGCTGAGCACCTACCATCTGACGGGAGATACGATGTTCCTGGACAAAGCTGTGAGTCAGCCTTGTACACACACACACACACACACACACACCCCTACCTACCGTGCGGAAACGCACGTTTATTGCAGAGTTCTCCATCCTCCTGCTCAGAGCTTCTCTCCCAGCCTGTTGCTCATACGGATACGTTTTCCCCTCCATAGAAAGACATAGGTTCCAGGTTGATGCCTGCCTTCAACACCCCGTCCAAGATCCCCTACTCTGACGTGAACATCGGGAAGGGCACGGCCCACCCTCCCCGCTGGACCTCGGACAGCACCGTGGCAGAGGTCACCACCATCCAGCTGGAGTTCAGGGAGCTCAGCCGCCTCACGCAAGACCCTCAGTACCAGGTCTCTCACACACACACACACACACACACACACACACACACAGGTGGACAAAGTTGGACAATACTATTACTTATGTAAAACTAAAAGAGTCCCTGGCATTAATTGGAATTATCTAATGATAACTGCCTTTTACTAAATAAGTATTAAAAAAATGTTCATTAAATAAAGGAATCAGGTTTCTTTTGCTCAGATATTGAATCAAAAAATATGATTATATGATTATTTTTGAATTCTCTCCAGGTTATTTTGTAGTAACGTAATGTAATCATGGAAATATATATATTTAGAAAATGTAACTCCACTGTACACGCACAAAGTCAGTATGTATGTTTTAGCCAGCAGCTACCTGTGGTGTGAGGTTTGATCCATGCGTCCTGTCCTGGGTTTGCTGCAGGCGGCGGTGGAGCAGGTCATGAAGCAGGTGCACGCGCTGGACGGCAAGCTAGACGGCCTGGTCCCCATGTTCATTAACACCAACAGCGGCCAGTTCACCCACCAGGGCATCTACACTCTGGGCGCGCGGGCCGACAGCTACTATGAGTACCTGCTGAAGGTCTGGATTCAGGGAGGCAAGAAGGAGGACCAGTACGTTACCTCTCTTCTGTTTGTCAAAGTGCTGTCCACCTACACCTTCTGTCTAGTCACATACAGACGTAGCTCATACTGCTTTGAATTCTGGGCTTTTAACACAAGCCGGTGTGAGGCGAGCGGCCCGCTGGCAGCGGTAATACTTGACACGCAGAGCACTCCCCTCTCCGCTGACAGATCTGACACAGCTGGAACAACCGCCCTGCCCACAGGTGCTGTGGTACCTGCTATTCCCCTGTATGCTGGGAGACATTAGCCTCCCACATCGCTGCGCCTCAAATATTCATGCTCTCCTGCTCTGGTGATGTTTACTGAACATGGGGGATCAACTTGATCTCATGAAATATTGAATATTCCACCAGGCACTACTCAAGGGAAGGGATTTAAACTAAGCTGCTTGCAGCACTTGAGTTGTTTCCGTGTCGCCTCCGGGCTTTGACGTAAATGAGCTGTTAATGACATGGTTATTGAAGCAAGCAAACGTCTTTTCTTTGGCTCATTGGCGTAAAATACCTCCCATCTTTGTTTATTCAAAAACCGACTTGTTCCCTAAACCCGACTATTCTTCTTTAGCATTAGCGACAGCTGTCAGTCTAGAGAGACATAGTGAGGTCTCTAGAGTTGCGTGGGACAGCAGAGCCCGCTGTGCTTGATCACACGCATTGCATCTTTGAGTGGCAGTTTTTGCTGCAATGAGAGCAAATGTATTTCTATGTGAAACATGTGCAGCTCTTTTAGACTGTGTTGTGATGAAGGGCTTTATAAATGAACTTGACTACACATCAAGGAGAGAGAGAGGCATGTCCTGCAGCCGGCTCTGTTCTCTGATGTGCACGTGCTGCATATCAGCCCAATATCTAGTTATGTTTCAGGCATATGACAGGAATCATCGCTATATTTCTAAACAAAGTCATACTTGCCGTCAGGGCTGGGGCCATTCATCGACGTAATCAATTACGAAAATACGTCGATTAGCATGGTGTAAATCAACATCATTGTCATCTTTGAGGGCAAGATGGCTTTGACTGCTTACTTCTGTAAATTGATCTGTTTGCCTACCAGTCCCAAATCACTGCGTAAAACTGTCTAGTTATCAGTTACCTTATTCTAAAGGACACAAATCTGACCCGCTTTCAATACACTTCCGTGTTGATCTGCCGGGGTCATGCCAAAGAGTGATTGTCCACCGAAATACGATTGCCGTTCGTAAAAGACAATAATTTCTTCATTTTATATAATGCAAATCATGTTAATTACAGTCTAGTTTCCAAATATCCGGCTATCCGCGGGAAGTATGAGCAGAGAAAAAGCTTTGAAATGCGGATAAGGATAAGGCAAAGCAGCGTGGATAACTTCTCCAGATTTTGTTTTTGTTGAATCTCTTACTTGACGTTATTTAAGGAATTAAAGTGATCTTATTGGAAGCACTATTGGAATTTATATATTTTTCATACTTTTGAGTTTGCACCTCTGTTGCTGTTACAATGAAATGATGACATTCTCATGGTGAAAGTGTTTGGTCAATTTAATTGTAAAACCTTAATATTAGTATTCAAATGTTTTATAAGAGTGAGAAATTCGTTAGATTGGTCAACTAATCGAAAAAGTAATCGCTAGATTAATCGTTAAAAAGATAATCGTTAGGTGCAGCCCTACTTACTGTATTTGTATGTTTCAGGTTCCTACAGGATTACCTGCAGGCAGTGGAGGGGGTGAAGAAGAATCTGTTGCAAAAGTCCTCGCCTAACGGTCTCACCTTTGTTGGAGAGCTTTCCCATGGACAGTTCAGCTCTAAGATGGTCAGTAGCTCCTCATACAAGGCTTTCTGCAGCCTACTAGGACACACATCTTAGGCTGTTTTGTAAATACAGGATATATTTTCAAACTGTCCTGCGAATATTTTACTATATTGCATATTTTCTGTATGTGGTCTAGTGTGTGTCTGTTGTTTGAAATGTGAATGTCTGAAACCATATTGTTCTGTTAGAATAATGACATCAGCAGTCATCAGGGCTATCCCATATCATCATACCATTCTGAAAAAGAATAGTTTATATACAAGCAAAGGGCTTTAACATTCTAAGAGTAGATCGTGGGATGCACGTCCTGTGTGTTAAGGTTGGCTCGTTAAGCAGTGCCACCATCCAATAAGCTCGCAGTATGGCAACACTTTAGGCGTGGCTTGTTGCAGGACCACCTGGTGTGCTTCCTGCCTGGGACGCTAGCCCTGGGCTACCACAACGGGCTGCCCGGCGACCACATGGAGCTAGCCAAGCAGCTAATGGAGACCTGCTACCAGATGTACGCCCAGATGGAGACGGGCCTCAGCCCGGAGATCGTCCACTTCAACACGCACCAGGGCAGCACCAGGGACGTGGATGTCAAGGTGGGTGGAGAAGCAGGCCACATGCCCCTGGAAGCAGGATACTTTCTCACCATCACTTTACTTACCATTGGATGGTAAAAGGCTTCAGACAAATGTATGGATGCGAAGGTTAGGTTTATATATCCGATTTCATACATAACTTTTTTGTTGATGTTATTAAACCAAAGTGGATTGTGGTGTTCCTGTTATTGCACTCCCAACACATTAACACATACATTAAACCGGATGTGACGTGAGTGCGTATTAGATAATATCGTTTTCAAGACCCGTGACCATTTAAATGCATCGTGATTCACTGAAATACACGTAGGAAAGGCAAAATGCATTCTAGGATTTGTGTTTTTTTTTTTTTAGCCTTTGGCCAAGGTATACTACCAATAATAACTCTGATAGTACGCATCTCGGGGCATCAGCATTTCCTGGTTGTTCAGACAGCAACACATAGCGATCTTTTACAAAAAAAATTCTATTGGCACAACCTTTTCCCATCCATTTGTGTAATGAAGAGATTTTCTGTAAATAATTTTATATGCCTTGAACATTAACTAAGACTACAATATAACTCTAGACTAGGCAGGCATTTCCTGGTTGTTCAGGCAGCAGAATTAAAATCTTTGAAATTTTATAAATACTTTTTCTATCGGCACAAACTGTTATTGTAATATTGGTGTATTTTAAGAGATTCGCTGTGAAGAAATATTTTTTATTTCATGTTTTTATCTGCTAGAGGCTGAGAACCCACTTGTTTTAGGCGTTTGTTTTATGCCTTAGGTTTTAGAATGCTTTCTTCGAACGCACCTTAGGTCTTAATGAGTTAATAATCTAATGTTGACATCAGCCTAGACTGTATGTGATAAATACTACCGTGTCATAGTTTGGTTTCAATGATGAGGGTGTGTGGAATTAGGACCTTGATTCTCACATGGTGCCTCTCTTTCTTTCTCTCTCTCTCACTCAGCTGGCAGACAGACACAACCTCCTGAGACCAGAGACGGTTGAAAGCCTGTTTTACCTCTACAGATTGACCAAGGACACAAAGTACAGAGCCTGGGGCTGGGAGATCCTTCAGAGCTTCAACAAGTACACCAAGGTCAGCACACGTCAGGGTCTGGCTCCAGGATTCTTGACAAACACATTATAATAAATGCCATGATGATCCATCGTGTTTTTAAAGCACTGTGAATGCAAATTGGATGGAAGGCTGTCAACGCGTGCTCTCTCCGTCTCCGCTCAGGTTTCGTCTGGCGGTTACACCTCCATCAACAATGTGCGTGACCCGGACTACCCCAGCCCCCGAGACAAGATGGAGAGCTTCTTCCTGGGGGAGACCCTCAAATACTTCTTCTTGCTCTTCTCCGACGACCCCCTGCTGATCAGCCTGGACCAGTATGTCTTCAACACGGAGGCCCACCCCCTGCCCATATGGCCGTCAGCCACCCGCTGAGAACACCCACCACGCGTGTGACATGTACATAAACACATCTCAGGGTTTGATGAATGATTACAATTATTTTATTTTTAAATCAAATCTCAGTGACTAATGTGCTAGGTTGCCATAGCAACCCTAAAGTTCGCAGCTGGAAAATTCCTCTTGCAGATGGACGCGTAGCCAGGTTCCGACTTATTTATTGGAGCGCTTTGTCACCTGGTGTTGCCTTGACATGTTATTACCCATTTATCTGCATTGAAGAACAGACTGTGACTTGAATTCCAGCTGTTTTGAGTCTGTATTGATAAGAGCAGAGGAAACCTGCACCTCTGACCTCGGCCTCCTCACAGAGAAATGTGATTCTATACTGTGAAGCTTTTGCTTGAATGCCAGTGTGCACTTGAGGTATATCTGTGTGTGTGTGTGTATGTGGTGGGGTTCTGCTTAAGTAGCTGCTATTCCTTTAATTGAATGTTTTTAAATAATTTTAATTGTCATGTTAATAGCAAGGTAGATGATTAGAAAATATATTTGTTTGGTCTAGTGGGAGGTACAAACTCAGTGAGATTTAAATGTAAATTTAGCCTAAAGTAATTTAAGTTAGCTCGTAGTGTATGTTTTATTCAGATACTCTGCTAGGCTGGATTACCTTTTTGTGGATGTTTTTGAATTGGAGTAGTTGTAGCTTCAGATCAGATTGCGTTCATTTCTGTAAATATCAATAGGGAACAACCTATTTGTGATTTGCATTGAGACCAAAAGCCCCATACTGTGTATAAGCCCTAACTTCTATAGCTGTCGTCCTCTGCGTGCCTTCAATGTTGCTTTAGGCAACATTCAACCGTTTACTGTCGGTGTTGATATCAATTTATACATTTATCTATTTTTTTTTTTTACATGTCCAGTTGTTTGCTAGGTTAAAACATGTTCATAAGATGAACCAGGAATTTAAAATGTTCAGCATCCCCTCCAAAACATGGTGTTTACACACCCTTGAGCTTGGTCATTATCCTGCCAGTAAGGGCTATATATGTCAATGGTACCACTAGATGATGTTGGCATGATTCCCAAGCCAAAGATATGCCAAGACTATTCACCAACATTCTTTGTTTGGAATGAAAACCTAAAGATGAAAGCCATTTTCTAAAACCATTTCTTCCTAGAGAGATCAATTAGGATATTGTTAGAGCTTTTGATATTTTACCCAAAAATGGGGTTCTATTTTTAGACCATGCCATCATGGTCAAAAAGGCTTTTAAAACTAGTTTTAGCATGTGATTTTGGGAATGTTGCTGTAAAAACAGGTATTTCAAGAATTAAGCAGTTTACTAAATGTTGGCAGCTTTTGTAGTAAGGAACCCTCCCTGCGTCCATTTAAACATCTAGAAATGACTGCACATTGCATTACAGAGGCATGGATAGAAAATGCTTTTGATGTTTCCAAAATCCACTAACCATTTAACATCCTGATTAGCAACTAAATTCAGATGTGACAGAAACCAAAAATGTTACCATAATTATTGGCTGTAGCCAACATACCAGAATTCACTTTAAGTCTTAAATGCAGGGTTGTTATTCAGATTTAAAAAATAAAACATTTATTACCAGATCAAAGGTTGGCCAGCACACACAAAAAAATAAGTTCCCTCTATGCATGTAATGTAAGATCAGTCATTTGACAGTAAGCCACTGATTTTAAAGAAACCGTTTTGAAAAAAGGTAAAGCAGATGCATGTACCTTCCTTGGATTCGTCTTAACATGCTACTATACAGTATACAATAACATTTCATACTGAATACTAGTAGGATATCTGTCCAGCTGTCATATTTAAAAAGCTACTGAACTTTTGTTTGTTAAACCTTCAACTCTGTAGCTTCCTTACCTCAAGTCCTCATGCTGACATTTGCTATCTATTAACCCCTCGTTCACAGTAGTTAGACCAGTTACAATCCATCCATCCTCTGCTCTCTCTTTACTAGTACTAAGTATTCTCAAGTAACTCATGTTTGAAGGTATATTTCAAGAGACAGTGCTCAGCTGTATTGACACAGTAAAAGTATGCATTTGATAAAACAATGGAAGTCTTTTTTTCTCCTCTATCCACGTGAGGACTTGCAATATGTTGTGGTGGGGCCATCATTTTCATTATTAATAAATCATGACCATACTGTTTGTCACGTGTTTTACAATAAACGCTGGATCTGCTTCATTTAGTTAATTTACTCCTTTTTAGATAGTTGAAAACGTATCCTCTCCATCTTCACCCACTGTGCAATGAGTTCAGATTCTGTCTTCCTGGCATTCAACACAGACACTGGATCAGCAACATTGGAGCCTCTGAACAAAGCAGAGACACGGGAGAACAGTCATAATCAAAGAGTAGCGTCTGCAATGAAGCATGAGAGTCATGAACCGCAGCCCACGTTACCTCAGATCTAAATGATGGGCTCCTTCAGATATGTTGATTGCTATGAGCGAAGAGCTCAAGGACGTCCGCACCTACAAAAACAAACAAAGAAACTTATTTCAGAGACACTCCACAGAGTTCAAAGTGCTGCTCCTGTCAATCCTATCTCTTACCCCTCCATTGGCCCAAGGGTCCAGATCGCCATTGGAGAAAATAATGTTGCTGGCTGTGGAGAGGGCTGAATAAGACCGTGTTAGAGATAATTTGGTGGGGAAATAAAGTGTGTTAAACATTGTCCAAAGACTCGATCATTTTGGGATCGTCAACTACAATAATGACAAATTATAGTGATAAAATGCCTGATAAATGTGGACGTGACATGTATGGACTAATAACTCCCGTTAGGGAGTGTGAAATATGGGTCAAAGATCAGTTTCTATAAAACATTTAAAATGTTGTGGGATAAAAGCCTTTGTGTAAAGTTGCAGTACTCACCGTCTCCCCAGTACTGTGTTCTGAGCCAGCCAGGTCGTGGTATGACACCCCAGCGCTTGGCGCAGTAGAGCTCTCTGTCACTCTCTGTGAAGGGCATGGCAGGAAACATGTCCGTCACATTGTTGCTCTCGTAGCACAGCTCCACCTCTGTGCACGCCTGCAACCAGAAAGAAGCGTACACATTTAAATATCAGTAAAGACCAAATGGAAAAGTTCAGCACTGCAGCATGGAGCATAGGAAAAGGTCATTATTCAATCACATCATCCTGGTTCAGAGCCGTTTTAAACATTTATCGCAAATTTTACTGCAGAGACAAACCGTATTTTTAAGAAGCATGACAAGATAAAACGATGTGAAAAACACCTGCAAAAGTAGTATATAGGCTAATATTATTCAACTTACGGTCCTTTTTGAAAGGTTGCGATTTGACACATTATTTCATCTCTTTACTGCGTTAGCTGAATGTAAGATGTTTGTTATTGGATGTGAAGACCAGGCGCATCCCGGCCAGTGTATTTGTACTGTACTACGTTACCTGGTAGTCCCAGGCCATGCTGTTGAAACCAAGCCCACAACCAGTGGGGTCAGCACATTCTACATACAGGCTGTACAGGTCAAAGCAGGTCAGAATCCCTGTAGCGTTGTATACGATTGCTGTATGGCATGAAACAAACTAGAGTTAAAAATAAAAACTTCTAATATAGAATTTTTTACATTTGTGGCTTTTAGATTTAGCTAAACAGCGCCCTCTAGTGCGGGCTGATGTAAATGGCAACTTCAGAATTCTTTTAAAACCTTTGTAAACATCCATTAATAATATGAATTATCAATGTATAGAATCAAGTCTGAAAAAGGCATCATTAATAAATATTAAAAATGCTTTTAATTTTGTCTGATTCATTATTTGTCAGGTCAAATTTTCCCCTCAAATAGCGGATGTGCCATTTTGTAACTACATAATAAAAACAGACATTACAGTAGCCATTTGGAGCTCAGTTTACCTGCAGTGTCTCGCAGGTTAGCTAGCAGATCAGATCCTTTGAGCATAATTTCACATCCAACCTGGAAATGCACAAATTACTAGAATATCAGAACAGAGAATTAATTATTTTAATTCCTTTTGTTATTGCTGTGGCCATCATGATACTTCTTTGTATCTTATCTTTATTTGGGTTTAAAGAGTATTGGTTTGATGAGGACTACAGCGCATCAGAACTGCAAATGGAAAGGCCTGTAATGAAGTGGCAGACATCGTCTTACCCCAAATAAGAGATAAATAGCAATAAAATGGACATTTATACATGAAAACTTTACAAATCTAGTGTCCTAAGTACCGATGGCTGCATTTATATGCTGGCATAACACAAAGTCTTAAAATATTGCACCTTGACAGGGTTGGCAGGCAAACTCCCTATAAAGTGTGTGCTGTAGGGGTAGTCCAGCATGGCCATTAGGGTGAAGGCATTCCTGAGAAGGCCATTCAGCTGGTGGATGTCCTTGGGAGAGGACGGCGTCTTACACAAGGACAACTCGGACTGGATGCGGCTGTAATCTGTGCACAAGATTCTGCATCATCCCCCCCACTTTAATGCTATACTTGTTCCACACCTTTTAGAAAAGGGACAATCGCAGATTATTGCTGCGAGTGTTACAGGCACAATGTTGTGGCTTCAAACACGCACCCAATGCACCCAACCCCTGCGCGATTTGCACTCTGCATTTAGTTGCAAGCTGCCAAGCTACTCACAAATGTGTAGAATCACTCCAAATAGTGAAGAAGATGAAAAATCTCTGAAATACGGCCGATTTGTGTGTTTTGGAGGGCGCTAGAAACACAACGGAACAAAATCTTTGTCTCTTTAATGACGCGGAGTTGAAATAGGGCATCTCTCTAATGTTCATTCTCAAAAACAGATCACAACACGTGCAATAAGAATGGGTGTGTAATTAAATATGGAAACACGTACATGAGGGGAGAGTAGTGTCTGGGTTGTCCGAAGCAGGTTCAGATTTAAAGTCAACCATTTACCTTTGTGGACAGCCAGGTCCTGCAGCCTCTGGAAGGCTCCCCTCACGGAGTCTCTGCACTCTGTAGAGTAGCGCTCAAAATCCTTCACAGAGAGGTTCAGCAGCAAGCGTGCATTTTAATGGCACAGAATACTAGATAAAAATACTCTACTGTATATGGTTAAAATGGATAAAATGTTAATGTTGAACATTTCAGTTCATTTCAGCTTTCATGAGGGGCTATAAAAAATTCTAAATCATTGTCTGCTTGCAAGTCGTTGCGCAGTAGTTCTTATTTTACTTGCTGAACTACATACTGTCGTTATAGTATGTTGGATTATTTTATTATGGTGTAAAATACAATGTCACAAGCCTTCGCGTGTGTGTGGGCGTTTCATAAAGCATTGCTAGACCTCGTTTGGCTATCCCCGTCGTTCCAACTTACAGATGTTACGTCGTGGAAAAACTGCTGGGAGTCTCCCATCCCAGCAGTTGACAGTATGGGAGCGCTGGCTGCCAGGGCCCCAGCCACAATGTTTGGATACCTCAGTCTCATATAGACTGACAGCATGCCGCCGTAACTACGGAACAGAGAAGAGAGAGTCACAGAGAATCATTCAAACCCTCTTCACTTCACAGTATGTGCGTCACTATGGATATGTGCATGTTGTTCTGCGTGTGACCATGCGCTTTGTCCAGTCGCGTGAAAGCATCAATTTAAAATATTAATGATACTATATTTGACACATTTTGATCATATTTCAGGCAAAACATTTCAATGGAACATAACGTTGGGAATGTAAATCATCCCCACGTGGGTCTTGTTCAGATTGGTTTAAATTGGTCCAATCACCAACTAAAGATCAGATTACACCGCCTGGTTTCAATAGAGTTCCCAGATTGATACATAAAGCGAAGCAAATCATAGAGGTGTAACTTGTAAAATCAGGATGGTTTTAACCAGGCTAGGGTTTCGCATCACTCAGTGAAACCTTGCCCTGCACAGATGTAACATAAAGCATCAGATTTTGAGTGGGAGAGTTCCTACCTGCCACCAAATACAATGACAGGACACTGTGTGGCACCTAGCTGTCGTTTCAGTTCAGTGATCATGACAGCATAGTCAGCTAGAGCCTGCTCAACTGTCAGTAAGCCAACTTGGGGGATGCTGAAGGACTCCTCGCCAAATGGAAGGGATTTTCCGTAATATCTCTGTCAAGGCAAATGTATCAAGCTTGTTCAAACATTCAAAACGAGCGCATGCATGTCTATTGTGGAGCATATAGTGTTCACTCAGTTTGTGTAACTTTCGGTTTAATGACATGCTGCTATTGAGGAACTGTTCAAAGTTCTGCAGTGGTCATGTGTTTCATGTGACTCGCCAGGACGGAAACTTGGCAACAGACATGGCTAGTAGAGTTTATATTTCTAAAATTATAGTGTAGCAAATACAAATAACATAACCATTATTGTGTTTTCAGTCTAACTCATGCACTTTCAAACTCAAAATGGCACTACGTAGCGTTTATAGTAACCAAGATAAATAAAGATTTTTTTTTTGTTGGTACATTTTGTACAGTCTGCATTGTCAGTCTCATTTGTCTCTCTGACAACAATGAGGTCATGACAAAACTGATATACTAGTACTAATAAACCTTCAACAGGTACAAATTCTATGCATTCTCTTACATGTTCAGCAAATATGACCAAGGCTCCCTGCTCTGCCGCTAACTCTGTGATGAATCCAGAATTTAATGCAAAATCCCAGACATCTCCCTCATTCCCCGTGTAGAAGAATACAGGCCCGTAGCCCTTCTTCCAGTACTCATCTGAAAAGAAGGAACACGTATACAATAGGCTATATATGCAACATAATGATTACTTTGTTCATGTTTGTACACAAAATAGATGTCATTACACATTGTACCTGTGATTAGGTAACGCTGGTTGTAGCTGCCATTTCCATTGCTGTTGAAATTGAAGTGGTCAAGAGTCTGAGTGAAATATTTCTCAGTAAACTGGGGCTCATTGTCCGTCTTGAGCCCATTGTTCTTTCTGGACTAAAACAGGTACAACACGACTTAAAACAAGCAGACCCTTATTATTTATGATGTATATTTTAATGCAAGGCCAGACTTTTGTAAATTATGCAATTCGAATAAATGAATGGGCAAATTAAACACAATACAAGGGTCATCTAACAGAAGGCTAAACGCTTACCTGAAAATATCTGCTTGGTAGACCCTGCAGCAGCACTGAACATAGACAGAAGAATATTATACTTAAAGTATTTGAAGTCATGTTGAAGGAGTTGTTGACAAAAAATCCACAACAGCAAACTGCTGCGTTTGTAAAGTTGTTGCCTACGGCGCATGCGCACATTTATAACGTGATTTCTCTAGTCCGGAAGGAACCTTCTTTTTGTTTTTGTTGTACAAATAAAAATAATTTGAATAACAGCTGAATATGAGCGTGTGTTTTAGATTTACTCCAAGACATGATCACCGTAAAATTATTTTGTCAAATGTTCAAAATGTTTCCTTTCTCCCCACAGTCCGGCTGACCATTTGGTCAAACGTTTGAGCGATCCTTATTTATTGAGTATAAGTAGAAACCAGTGTGAAGTTTAACGGGTCACTTACGGGTCAATACTGTATTTAATAACCAAACTATCATAAATTATTCATAAAATCTTATATTCATCAAAGTCACAACAGTCAAATAAAAATATTATCACACAAAAAATAAATTTTCATTTGGAACACATTGTTTAATAAAACATTCATAGTCCAGGATGAACAGTATGTGAACTCTACATAATTTGCGAATTGATAGAACGTCCATTAACAGCAATAACAGTAACCCCACCAAAGGCTGAGCATTTCTAAAGGCTCTTCTATACAAGAAGGGGCATCCTGCGAATGAAGATTGCGGCAAGAGCCTGGTGTGCAAAGCTGAAGGACAAATAACCCTAGGTTTACAGAATAGGACCTGCAGAAATCTCTCGAACTTGTTAAAATTGCTGTTGTGTGTCGGGAACGACATCACAGGTGAGTGACGGATGAAATGTGGTTAAAACGGTTGAACTCGATCTGCCTGAGTTAACAGTCCATGTGTGCTGTCTATCCTCTACAGTTTTAGCATGACATTTACTATGTCATCGATGTGTTTGGATAATGCGCCACACTTTAATGTGTAACCTCAAATTTTCCTTGAAACATACAAATGGGCCCCCCTTGTTTGATGCAGTATGCCATCTAGTGAATAAAGTATGATATTGCAGTCACCAATTATGCAATCAATAACTAAAGGGTTATAATGGAAATGCAAGATTGCATTATTATCTACAGTAGCTATTAATGGAACGGAATCAAGTGTCCTTGCCACCTCACACAGCCAATATTTAAAGAAAATAAAAAGCAGTGCAGTCAAAGTACAGCCACAAAAAAAACATTTTAATGTAATAATGACAGACAGTAACCATGAGGCATTTATTATTGAACATTGACTGTGAGAGTATATTGCATAGGTTGTTGGGCTGAATAAAATGCATTAACATGTGCCTCCAATGTTTTTGTGTCCTAAAGCATGTTTGTTTTACTTTTCTGCCATGAATGGGAAAAGTGTAATGGGTTTTGGGTGTACATTTGAACTGGAAAGCAATATTTGTCAGATATTTTGAGACGTCTGCAAACAAGTTTTAAGAAGAGTATTCCCAACCTTTATACAAATACTTTCACATTTTACATTCAGAATGCTGCACGCCTTCTGACCATTCTGTTTAGCTGTCAATCGAAAAGCCCACTTTCTAATCGTTTGCAAAAACTTTTTAATCATTTCATTTATTCACAACTGTTGTTGATCACCTTTCAGGTTTGCTAAAAATCTTATAAATAAGAACAAGTTACTATTTTGGCTTCCATATAAATATTATAATACATTGTTCAAGCAAATACTTTCTTTAAAAACATTTAAATATTTTCAAATATTGCATTTACCATGTTTTAAATGGTGTTCTGATCGATAGATCGAAGTTTCGAACAGAATTCGTTAAAGCCATTTTCAAATGCCAGACCAGCAGAGGGCGAGAAGAGGGTTGCGATAGTAACAGCACTATAGATAAACAATCTCAGCCTCCCTGAGCAGAAAGTCACACCAACACCACATTTTAAATATTGAATAAAAACACTCAAAAGCTTGGCAAAAAAAAATAAACAAATAAAACTCCCAACAAAACAAGCAGAGGCTAGCGCAACAGATTTTAAGTACTCAATGCATCCATTACTACAGCCACACCACCCAATGCATTTCCTACAACTGTTACTCAAATCAAATACATTTCTTTACATACCAACCTAATGCCAAATCTTGTTGCACAGAATTGCATTTTTTATTTTTTTTTAATGGATACCAAGGCATGTGTAGTCAAATTTTAATTCTGTAGAATTTTAGATTTGGTTTAGTTAGGTTTGGTTTGACAGCATAAAATAATTCTTTGCTGCTTTCAAAAGAAAATATTAAATTTATTTTTCAACATAAAATCCTTTGTATGAATAATGTGGTTTGCACGTTAGTAAGTTCTAGTGCTTCGCTACTCATTTAAATTGAAATCTAAGAGCTTAAATTTCTTTTAACATATCACCTTGCAGCCGTGGGAGGCATAATATACACTCTAACACATTTTGCCAGTATTGCAGTGAACACCAATTTATAAACGAGTACTAAATGAGAACACAACAATGCGACATTCAACACCACACTGACACCAACGCGCAGGTCTAATATATATTTTTGTAAAAACACTTTTTATAGACTAAGACACAAATAGACAGCATAACATACATTTTCCTCTAAAGGCAAAATGCTTAATAAATATTCTCAAAGAAGGAGAGATATTTAGATGTTCCTGAATGTAGAGAGGTTAAGGGATGGGTTCAGTTTTTCCCCAACCCCAAACCTTATTAAAATGTGGTTTCTAGTGGTGTGTAGCACAACCTCACCGATAGCCAGAGCCATGTGATGAAACAAAAAGACAGCAGGAGTCCTCTAAACATTCCTTAATGACGTGACAATGTGAAATGTCGGGGGGGGGGGGGGGGGCTGTAAAAATTGAAAAAATTCAAAAAAATTTCTTTAAAATGA
>JAODLI010000024.1:6277870-6290572 GCA_027575585.1 Percopsis omiscomaycus | reverse complement strand
AATAAAATACTGTTCACCACTGCCTGCCTGCCTGCCTGTCTGCGTTTGGGTCACTCCTCCGTAAACCCCTGACACAGAGACACTAAAATAGACAAAACCCAGGGGTCTCATTTCATACAGTCAGTTTCACAGGGGCTTGGATCAATTCCAATTCCAGAACACTATTAAAAATTAATATTTTTTGACAACATCATGAACAAGTAAGAAATAGAAACAGACAAATAGGTAGAGAAAGGTGTGAGTTTATGAGAGCTATGGCGGGGGGGGGGTAGAGAGGAATGTGACTCAGGTGTGGTGGGGGAGTTTCAAACTGAAACAACACCATTTCAGACACAGGGTCATTTCAGACACAGACAGAAGAGTGTGTCTTTAAAGTGGATGTGTTTGAGTGACACCCCTACCTGTGCAGGCGCAGCCGGTCTGACGTGAATAAGAGGTACTCAGACACATTGCGGCCTGTGATGTCCACTAAGATGTCCCCTGTCACCACCTTCATGAGAGGGGGGCGGCCGCCCACGCCACTGGGGCAGGAGAAGCCTGTCCCCTGCATGGAGCAGGTACAGCGCACCGGCTCATGGATGGACAGTGGGAGAGTTGGGGGGGACGTCACTGGCTCTGAGAGAAACACAAGAGTGTGAAAGGAACTGTGCTCCCCTGAAGGCTAAATCGCATTATTTATTATTATTTATTTAAGTGTTTCAAATTGGGTTAGCGTCCAGGGACAGTGAAGGGTAAGCGCTGACGTCATATACTGCGTAGGTGCAGTCAGACTACTGACTACTTTCCGGACCGCACCTGGGGGAGCCAGGCTGAATTCCGAAGGGAGGCTGACAAAATCTTACACCATCTGTCCATGTTGGTAGCGCATTTCTATTTTTTATATTTCTATTTGGCGTTATGTTGCCCATCCTACTGTAAAGCAAATAAGATTGGTCCTCTATCAAACTCAAAACGAATGTTAGTTCAGACTGCACACATTAGCAAAGGCAGATTCACTTCTCACACCTGTGGAACTCACAGAGGGAGACATTTATTGGTTACAAAGTTGTATAGGCCCAGTGTAGGCATAAATATAGTAAATTGAACCATTATACTACCATAGATATGCGACATTAAACCTTCAATAAAGGCTCTATAATCCCTAATGTTTACAGTCTATACATGTGTCATAACTGTGCAATATGACCACCAATGTCAACCCTGACATAACATACTGTAAGGTTATGAAGCCTCTATTACAGGTAGTCACTGTGAAAAAGTGTGGATAAGTGTCTACTAAAGAGCAAAACTGTAAATGTAATTGTAAAAGGGTTTCGCCTGTATAGTGAACCCCTCACAAAGTGGATCCAAAGTACCACCAGTGAAACCAGGCATTAGCTGTATCATCTCTTTGTTGCACATGTTGCACACACACACTCACCATGAATTGTCGTAGGCGGGGCTACGGTGAAATTCCACACGCCGTCCTCAAAGCGGGGGTCTGGATCGTCGGAGGGGGCCGGCGACGGCGGTGGGGGAACAAAGTTGGACAGCGGAACCCCCTGGGTGAAGGAGTCCAAACACATGGAGTCAAAGTAGCGTGCGGCCAGCGTCTTGGAGTTGTTGGCACTGGGGTTGAGGGTCTGCGCCAGCTGGTCCAGGGTGCTGTTGAACGGCGTTTTGAGTACGCAGGTGGCTCCCACGCCCGACGGCAGCCACAGGGTGTTGATGATCTTCTGAGGGCTGGCGTCTGGGGACAGCTTACTCCTGAGACAGGGAAAGGGCAATAGATGTGGGCTATTGTGACCAAGGATATTGATATTAAGTCTCAATGGAATTGTTGAATGTATCCAACCTGTACTGGGGTCTTTCTTCGTTGGCATATGGGATGAAGTTTCCCCTGGGCTGGGTGTAGTTATGGTACTGAGATGGAGACAAGATCAGGGGTGGCAGGTCACCTGGGAACACAGAGGTATATACTGTAGGTGTGTTCAACAGTATATCATATACTTTATCAAATTGAATTTGAAAAAATTGAAATTATACTATAATGTTAATTACATATTATACTATAAGACCCTATGGCCAAGATCTTACCATTAAATCATTATGGCCTCAATGTAGACGGTTTAATATTCAAATAAAAAAATATTTGCATAGTTTAAATTGCTTCCAAGCATTTTTCTGCTTCTCAGGGCTGGAGAACCCATTAAATAAGCCATGTAGAGCTTTACTCGATCCGCTAAGCTTACATCCACTTTGATATTAATATAAAGGATATACAGTAAATATATAAGAACATGAATAGAGCGGCACTGAGTCCGCTGTAGTAATTGATGTTCTTACCAATCTCAGGCACAGACAGAGCCACAGTCATGGCCACACACACGAAGAACGCAGGCAGAAGAATCTGAGAAAACAGGCCCTTGGTGTTCCTCTTGGCACAGTGGAACCTCTTGACGATGAGACCATGGAACTGGCGCATTTTAAGCCACCAGCCCTCCAACTTGACACTGCCCTGCCCCTCTAGGATCTCCTGCTCTGGGGACGAGGGGTTCTCTGCATCCTCTGGGAAAGTGGGAGACATTAAGGCTATGTCTGTACTTTAGGTAATGCTACAATCTCCCTCTTTTGCTTTGCCTTTTTACTGCTGTAAATGGATGACTAAGGAAACAATTACTACTCCTGATCCAGTTTTTAACAATCCTAGACAGTCCTTAAAACAGCAGTGGTTGATCCATCAGAGAAAATAGTCAGAATTTAAAAGAAAATAAGGCCCCCCGTCCATTGGCTCATTCCGTCCATAGCTCTTTGCTTTCAATTTCAAGACATAAACTATTTAATAATTGTAGGTGTCGCTAAAATGGCCTAAACTGTACCTTTAATGCAATAGCAATCAGAATACAAAATACATTTCATTAATGCTTGTGTCCAGACACGACCCTTTAAACGAACTAACTTTAACAAGCAACAATATTGTTTACCCTATTAGTAATCAATATTGTGGGGCCATTGTACATTTTACAATTTCTTACAGTTCTGAGGCCTGAATCCAAATTTCCTGATGACCATATAAGAATATCATACAAATACATAAACATTCAGGAACAGCCGGGCGGAGGATCCGTTCGATCCTTTGCACTGCATGTATTTTCCTCTTAGATTAAGAAGTTCCGCTGTGGAGTCTATATCCCTGAGGCCTTGAGGAAACTTTCAGCGGTAATGGCACTGTACATTAGGTTAATGTACATAAGATTTTGTGTTAGCAAGAATTACCTAATTAACTTCAAAAACATGTACTCCCGATATGTACGTTATTCAGACGGATGCAGTTACACCTTTGCTGACCCACTGACCGATGGTCTAGACCTGTATTGTTAAGACAATCAGCATATTCAGATCGCATGTGAAGCGTACCTTCCCAGTACCTACTATCTTATGAACCTATAATTGCTTCACACACTGTAACTTTACTGTCAAAAAGAATGTGCAGTCAGCAGAAACAGAACAGAAACTAAAAGAATAATGCTTAAATATATGCATGACCCAAGACTCACTCACGTTCTGAGACAGCACCGACACCCTTAAATCTCTTACCCCTTAGGCTGGCCGTGTCCGATCCCTGCCCGTTGTCGAAGAGGGGACAGTAATCTCCGTAGAAGTCTGTGTAGAGCCCCCCCTCGTCCCCTCTCACCGAGCCGATGGAGGACGAGGATTTGAGGGAGGACTGGCTCTGGCTCAGTCGGGAACAGATCAACAGGTTACTCAGCTCCACTTCTGGTCTATCACACTCCGCCTTGGGTTCAGTCTCTGCCTGAGGCCCCCCCACATCCCCTGCCACCACTGTGGGCTTGCCCGCTGAGCTGCCCCCCGGAGAGTCCTTCATGTCTGCCCATGGAGGGAACATTTTCACATAAAACTCATAATTAGTCCACACTAAACGCCAGCGCTTAAGCAACTTAAGCAGAAACCTATTCTCAATAAAAATGTCTTAAAACATGAACAATGGCCATGCAATCTATTTAATCCCTTTAGAGGGCATTGTAAAAATCATATCCACATATTGATTTATACGTTACACCTGATGTGGGACACTTTCTTGACCTAGGTCCTTTATTGGCATGTTACGTATTGATTTATGCATGACTGGCTGGGTATTCAATACAATAGTACTGCATAAATGCATGAATCTTCATTTTGGACTTTGTTGGCGTTCAACTGTTGATGAGTTCAACTGTTCAAAAGTGATGAGGTAGCCTATAGTAATTATAACAGTATTGATATAAGCCCAATGGGTTTTAGTTAGGGCTTGCTCATTCAGCAGCAGAGTTAAAATCCCATTGTGTATAAAAAAAGGATTTATACATGTACTGTATACATGTATAATATCTTAGAAGAATTAATATTTTGCCTCCAGTTGCCACAAAATCCCCTGGTTAAGCAACATCCAGCAAAACCGGCACCACCATTCTGTTTAAATACACATCCTAAATGTGCATGTACATGCACACATGTTCATGTACCCTTGCATTTGAGGCCACACACTTTAATTTGTAAACGTACGACAAAAGCTATTTCAACAATCATCAATTTATGTATTCGATCATTTTACTAAATGTCTCACCTGCGTCACTATTCTCTAGCGACTGGTCTTCCTCGGACACTTTGAGGAACACCTCCTCCAGCGTGGTGTCCATCACACCAAAGCTGGTCAGGGCCAGGCTGTCCAAGCTCTGCTCCAAGGCCTGCATCAGGGCAGAGAGGCCCTGTGTCTCAACCGTGTATAGGTCATCTGAGGAAAATGTCCTGCCATGTCTTTTAAAGAGGGTGGCTATGATACCTCTAATTCCTTCCACCTCGTTTTGTACGAGTTAGTCATCTATTGCATTAGATGACTAATGACTATTGCATTAGTTCCTTTTATCTTTCAGTAACTGCAGACATGTGGGATAGGGGTGTAATGGTGTACATTACACGTTTTACAATTCATTTATTTTGATTTTCAGGTTACGATTTGATTACATTTTGTATTTTTGATTCCTTATTCAGTACATTTTATACTTTGACCAGAAAAACAGTTCACGCTCTCTTCTCGTCCACCTCTGGTTCTGCTCTGCCCGTCTGTTGTGCGTGCAACTCAGCCCTCCCACTCACTGCCAGGCACATGACTTTGCTTGTCCAATAGGAACGAGCGCGTGTGTGTTTTGGTTAGTTCAATCTGATTTATTAATTTCCCAAAGGGCAAATGTTGTGCAGTAAATCATCAAGACATACACTACATGGCACACAGACACAATTAAAACACGTAAAATATCGCAGTGTTTGTTTACGAGAGGAGGAGAGGGCAGATTTGTTTTTACAACCCTAATTGGTGAGTGGCTTTTTTCCTCCCTATCCTGGATACAAAGAACAGCACATCACTTGTGTGATTTGTGGTACCTGGAAGAGCCTCTCGAAGCAGCCCTTCTTCACTGCCTCAGAGGGCAGGACGTAGGACAGCTCTGTGTTGGAGTCCGACACTAACAGGCAAGACGCCACAAACTGACGGATGAACTGGGTGACTCGCGCCTCCGAGCAGGGAGAGAGGGACGATGAAGGAGAGTGAGAAGATGGAGGCTGTGGTACGCTTCCCTGGTCTGTGTGTGAGGGAGGGGCAGATATGGGGTAGAACTGAATTTAAAATTCATTTTTGTTCAATTAATATGAATATGAATATGAATAATATTAATATGCTCTGCATATGGGCTAAATTGTGTAACCATTTGGTAAAAATCCACAATACCAAAAATTAGATATTAAAATTAAATGTCATATTTCTCTGCAAGGACAACACTAACTATATAGGCATGCTAGGCATGGATTCTTATCGGTACTGATGATCGTGTTGGTTAAACATAACCAATAATATTACTGTTACATTATTTCAGGCTAAAAATAGCATCCACACAGTGGACTAAGTTTTGATATAACAAAGTTGTAATTGACCACACTACTGTGCTAGTACCAAATCATGGGGCTGCTAACATGCCTGGCAAGCTATCTTTAACAGATGTCCAGGCCTAATACAAATTCACCAGCTAATCTCACAATCACTCTATTCAGAATGGCGTAATATTCCATGTCTTGTAACAACGTTAATAATAAAATGAACAACGTTCATTTCTGACATTCTATAGACTAATCTCCAAATATTATGTTTTGTAAAATGTGCATACAAAAAGAATCGTTCCATAGCTGATTACTAGCTATAGAAAAGCCGTGAACCAGTCAAAGGTGAAGTCATATGGCTGAGGCAATGAGCTGCAGACAAACTTCTGTTCCACAAATCTTGTATTGACAGACAATTAATTTCTCTCTTATTTCCGTGTGCTGCCCCTAGAAGAGATGCGGGGTATTGAAGAAGAGCCCAGCCATCTACCCTTGGTGGTGTGTATAGACAAACTCACCAAGGTCTACAAGACTGGCAGCTTTCTCAGACTTGAAGACACTTTCTCAGGCTTGAAGCCACTTTCCCATTCAAGTGAATGGGAAAGTGGCTTCAAGCCTGTCCAAAAGCCTGTCCAAAACTTTGACTGGTACTGTACATACAAACATACCTAGGCTTTCACTCTGCTTTTTGACTAGAGTTAGCTTGTATCCGTCTCCATATGTGCTCTTGAGGAAGAGTGGTGAACCGCAGCACTTGAGTTTGCCGTGGGAGATGATGGCTATGCGGTCCCCCAGGAGGTCTGCCTCATCCATGTGATGGGTGGAGAGTAGAATGGTACGACCTGAAAGAAGCGAGGGCATACCCACACACACACAAAACGTAGTCAATGTACAATGTTATATTTAACAAGACAACAAATATAGATCAGAAGAAGTGAGATTTGTTGTAGCACTTTCTAGTTTAGGCAGTGTAGCTTTGGCAACACCTTCAGTAAGTAAGTGGTAAGAGCTCTACTAAAAACCAAATCGCATATAGACAACATTGGCCAATGGAGGAGTTTATGCTAGATATGTTAGTCCTCCCTATTATCTGATGGACCAATACATCAGAGATGGATTTATTTGACATTGCTATTCTTTTTACCAGGAAGAAATCAGAACTGCAAATGGAAAGGTTTTCATAAATGGACAGTGGAATTACCCCAGTCATGATAATAGCATAATTCTATTGAAATGGAAAGGTTTCAGATTGTAGCTTTAAACTGGCAGTCAAAATCAATCGGCTGTAGTGTCAGACATAAAAGAATATCTTGACTTTTGTTTCTTTAAAAACACTTTCTACCCTTCCCATGAGCAAGCTTTATATAAATAGCTAGTGGAGCATTAGGCAGGCACGTCCTCTGTGACTCACTCACCCTGTTTGTACTTGAGGATGAGGTCCCAGATGGCCCTGCGTGCGTACGGGTCCACGCCCGCCGTTGGCTCATCCAGTATGACCGCCCTGGAGCCCCCGACGAAGGCTATGGCCACCGAGAGCTTCCTTTTCATCCCCCCTGACAGGGTCTGGACCAGGCTGTGGCGTTTGTTGGAGAGCTCTAGGTCAACAATCATCCTGGAGACACACACGCGCGCGCACGTGCACACGCGCGCACACACACACACACACATATTGATCAGGAATATTGATCAGGATATTGATGAACAGTTAACAATGTAAAAAATGGCCTCCATCATCCTCCTTAGCATCTTGTAGTTTTTTAAAGGGATTTTTAGGATTACAGCGTAATAGCATATAAGGTCTGGTATTATGGTATGTAAGATACCAGGCATGTACTGTGCATGTATGTGTATTAATTACTTAATTACTTTTTGTCCCCATAGAGGATAGCCAAATATGTGTGCTACTCACTTGTCCATTTCTTTGCGTATGTCTTCTTCTGCCATGCCTTTGAGTCTGGAGTAAAACCACAGGTGTTCCTCTACGCTCAGCTTATCAAACAGCACGTTGTGTTGGGGGCACATGCCGAGGTTCTGACGAATGCGCTCCATCTCTGTACGGATGTCATGACCATATATGGTGGCTGAGCCGGAAGTGGGCGGGAACAGGCCCGTCAGAATGGACCTATGGCCCGGGAGGGTGTTTAGACATTTACATTAGCAAATAGTGGTCTTTCAGGTTTGCTTTAAGTAAAGCTGTGCCAAACTAAACTGTGCAGAGCTTTACAATACATTTACAGAACAGTTTTACTGTCCTCTAATAAATACACCTCTACCAATCCTGTATAAGACAATAAATTGCCATATTTGCAATAAGTGCTTTTAACTTCCAAGCGACAACTCAAATGCCATAGAAATCTTATCAGATCTGGCCGTGCAAACACACATATTCTTCTCCCTCACATGGTGGTGGTCTTGCCGGCGCCGTTGTGTCCCAGGAAGGACACCACCTGGTTCTCGTGGAGGTTGAGGCTCAGCTTGTTGAGCGCCAACTTGCTGCCAGTCTTGTAGACCTTGGTAAGTTTGTCTATACACACCACCAAGGGTAGATGGCTGGGCTCTTCTTCGATACCCCGCATCTCTTCTAGGGGCAGCGCAAGGAAATAAGAGAGAAATTAATTGTCTGTCAATACACAAGATTTGTGGAACAGAAGTTTGTCTGCAGCTCATTGCCTCAGCCATATTGTTGTGGAACAGTGTTTGCCAAGCCTTTTTCACCTTTGACTGGTTCACGGCTTTTCTATAGCTAGTAATCAGCTATGGACCGATTCTTTTTGTATGCACATTTTACAAAACATAATATTTGGAGATTAGTCTATAGAATGTCAGAAATGAACGTTGGAATATTACGCCATTCTGAATAGAGTGATTGTGAGATTAGCTGTGAGATTTGTATTAGGCCTGGACATCTGTTAAAGATAGCTTGTTTACAAAGCATAAAAGCTGTCCTGTACAGCCATAGACTTTTGCTGTCAGCTACTGAGAGTCTTTGCCGAGACAGCTGGAGACTACAGTATGTAAATGCATTGAGTTGTGATGGAAAGTTACCCAAACCATTGAATATACACATTTTAAACTACCCCCTACCTTCATACAAGCTATATGTCTCTGTCCATTAGGTTTTTGCCAATCCCTTGTGAGCTACAGGATAAACGGCTACCATTTACATAAATGGCATTCAGACTGATTGTGAGAGAGAAAAGGTGTAGCAGCACGTACCAGATAGCTAATGTCATTACACAGAGAGTGTAATAGCTCAGAGGTAACCAGGGGTAAAATAGAGATAGGCCTGCTGGGACTGATTATGGGAATGGCTGATAAAGACGACCATCAGAGAAAATAGAAGCAACACTATCTCCAAACCTAGTTTATTGACATATGGGTCATAGAAAGAGTGTTATGGTGTGGAGGCTTCCTCATTAAAATATAGTTGTATAATAATAATATAATATAGAATTGGTGAGATCTATTAGTTTTTCGACTGATTTGGGATGTTGTGGATCAAAAATGTAGTTTATAACGTTAATCTGTTCTTTATTCTACTCCCTCCCTTCGTAAATCACAAACACCAAACATTATGTGTTTTTTTCTGCCTTCAACTCGGCAATCCATTATAAAAAACATTTTAACAAATGATTGTGTTGGGAGTTGGGAACTTTGGGACATTTTGGGAAACTACCAATTCTCATTACCAGATCTTCTGTGCTCCATTGCACAGGCCTGATCTTCCTCCATCACGCTCAACCTGGCAGCCCCGCCTCCGCACCATGGCCAATCCCACGTCTCCATCCGACCACTGCCGGACCAATAGGACTTCTGCAGGGGGAAATACCAGGGGCGGGGCAGCCCGTACATTCCTGTGGGAAAGAGATATTTCAGGATTGTGTCTCTTAATCCTATCCTAATTCCTTATTTTTTATTTACCCCTGATAGACTGTACTGTATCTAAAAGATGGACATAGTGTCTTTGATGCCATCCATTGGTTTCTAAAGAGACATTTTGCTGCCGAAATTAGCTTTTACAAGCACCTCTATTTGGACAATATTAGAGAAAGTACGTTTTATCCTATATGTTGTATATATCACTTTTGTAAAAGAGGTTTTAATCTCAATGAGTTCTTACCTGGTTAAATAAAAGTTAAATAAAATAAATAAAATGTGATCTCTCACAAATGGTTGACTGAGTCATGTGATTTCTTGCAATTGGTTGCCCTGCCCTTAATATAATCCTTAACCTTAGACTTAATGGAGCAATACTTTTCACCCCACTCAGATGTATTAGAAGTTAAGGTCTCATTTGGCTATTGAGGCCATCTCTCTTGTTGACTTCCAATTTTTTAGACAATGATTAGCTCTATTTTGTCGGTAAGTGCCCGGTGGCCTGTAGAAGTGATGTATCATAAGATCTTGCGCATTTTCTTCAGCACGATACCTGATAATAAGGTTAGCCATTAAAAATGTGAAACTAAAAAAGCGATTTTGCTCATTCATACCTGGATGCACAGCCTCTATATACCAGGTAAGCACTCCATACACACTGGCATCGATGATTAGCATCATCATGGACAGACCCAGGTTGAAGTCATCCCCCTCTACAGGCGATTGGCTGATGGTTCGCCACTGAATGCCAACCCCTGCCACCTCATACAGGGCAAAATACTTAGAACCCAGGCCAAAGGCTGTGGTGGACATCAGAGACTGGAGACAGAAAACATGGAGAAATCATTGTCAATATCACCATTTTATTATGTATCATTAGTAGCTGAATAGAAAGCTCTTAGAAAGTTAATAGAGACCTTGTTCGACATGTTAAAAATGTTTGCTTGCTAAAAAACATCAATACATTTGATGAAATTGTGAATGATTTTTTAATAAAGTCAGTGTTCCAACTTAGTTTCAACTTAGTTAAAGTCACATCCAGTAACAAAGTTGAGGAGAATGGTCCTTACAGCAATGCATTTCTCAAAGGCAGTGATCTTGTCGTGGGCCACCTCCTCCCTGATCGCCACGTACATGTAGGGCACGTAGCTGAGAAAGTAGATTATACCCCCACAGGCAGACGCCAGCTTGGCCTTAGAGTAAATCACGGAGACCAGGAAACTATTCACAGGAAACACATGATTTCATGTTAATGGTGGTATATTGACATGCTGTAAATCGAATTTAAGAGGTACATTTACCACACTGACATATACATGTACACTAGTCCTATAGTACTATTAATACTTGTGTCAACAAAAGCTACAATCTTGAACTTTACATAATTTTGATGACACCAAGAGTGAATAAGTGGTAAGTGATAAATTCAAAACCAAACGTGTGGACTGCAAGTAGGCCAATGGGGGTGCTTATACTACAGTAGTTCTGCCTATCCTCTCTGATGGACCATCCACTTCTGTTTGATACTAATGCAATTTGTCCAGGAATGTCTCACCAAGACAGAACTGCAAATGGAAAGGCTTTCCTGAATACACATGTTCTAACCAGTTAAAGGTGATACTGGAGGAGGTTGATGCCCACCAGAACATTATGGTGGCCACGGCGTAGATGGTGAGGAACAGCCAGATGATGAAGGGGTCGCTGTGCAGCAACACCCGACCGTACTTCAAGATGACCGTCAGCGCTGTGACGGAGACGGAGAGCTGGACGAAGCCGGTGATGAACCAGGCTACCCAGTGGACCGCGTTGTTCAGCCCCATCATCTTCATGACCTGAGGCAGAGGCAGGTGGTGGCACAAAGGGAGTCAGTAGGGGTTGCACTAGGTAGATGGACACACATTAGATACACTCCTCGATTACCCTTGTGGTTGAAAACAGTATTACAAAAACACCATTGTGTTTGGTTTGGTGTGCACCTGATTGCTGAGTGGTTCACACTCATTTCTACTCCTCCATCTAAAGCACTCATAGACTCATAGGCCCCTTTATGAAATGTGGGGTTCTAACACAATCCAGGAGTGTACCTTTAATGCAACAATTTTGTAATTCCACTTAATTATCCTTTTTTTATAATTATATATCATTATTATTTATGAAACACCTGAAATATATCCTACCTATGGAGAAAATCAAGCTTTACAGCAGCAAAATAAAATATAAAAAGGTATATATACTAATAAGATTTAGAAAATACAAAATATTCATATTTATAAAAAGATCAACACTATTACACTATTGATCTAATGTACAGAACATGGATAGATTTTATACTGGTCGCATAGTGAAAAAAAAATTTGTTAGCGCTCTAAACTCTTAACAGTAGCAGCTGACGTTGCCTGCCGAAATAAAAAGGATGACTGAGAACAGTAAAGCATTCTACAAAAAGGCGTTTGTGCTACAGGTTGTTGGCATGAAGGAGAGGGAGGGAGATGAACGTGCTAGCATCCAGTCACACAGGCCGGAGCAGTGACGGACAGCTGGACAAGTTCAGACAGAAGCGGAGACAGGACTGGTGATAGACAGGGAAGGGCCAATGAGGCGCGCAGACGCTCTGACCTCTTTGAGGCGATGCTCTTTCTCTGCGACAATGTGCTGAATCATCATGGCGACAGAGTAGACCCAGGAGATTACCATGCACAGTGGCATCATGTGCTCGATGACAAACAGGAAACTGGAGGCAAAACAATAGGTCAACGAATGACTTGAAAGCTATATCCTGTAGGCAAATGTGTGGACGCTTTAATCCAAAGCATCTATTCCCATTTAGATAGACAGTGTTTTGGACAGACAGACAGACAGACAGACAGACAGACAGACAGATAGATAGATAGATAGATAGATAGATAGATAGATAGATAG